>PVJA010031646.1:0-24730 GCA_004027025.1 Myocastor coypus
GTATATGTATCTGCTTCCTCTTAGTCCAAAGAGAAGTATATTCTTTTCCTTTTCTTTTTTTTCTAAGCAACATCAATAGGGAGGTGGGTCATGCCCACACACTGTACTCTGTAGAATGATGGTGAGGACAATATGCAATATGTCAACTTTCAAAGAAAAGAAAGGGGAAAAGAAAAATAAAAGTAATGTTGATTTAGAAGGGCTAATGTTTAATTGTTTGATCAATCTTATATACCTATATGTATTAGTCTAAACTGATCTGATAATGAATATATGTAATATAACCTGTGTTAAATTTAAACAATAAAAAATAAATGAATAAATAAATAAATAAATAAAACAAGTATAGTCAATATTTAAGCTGTAGTCTTTCAAGGTCAGTGAGAACACAGGACATAAAAGAACCTGTACTGCAACAGCATATAACTCAATGGAGTCCCACATTTCCTGTTTGTCATTTCTTTAGTCAGTGGACAACCTCCTGGAGCACTTTATTCCTCAGAGCCTCTCTCCCCCGCTGGATCAGGTCAAAGCCAGGCTTCACCTGAGACTGCACCCTCTTAGCCCTTTCCTTTGCTTACACTGCTGGCCTTTTCTCCCTTTCTTCAGAGCAGTTCCTAAGTAAATCGCATGTGTCTGAGTCCATGATCAGATAGGACTTCTCATCCAAACCTAGAGCAGCAGGCACCCAGAAATGGTCCTGGAGTCAAATAATTCTGACACTGTATACCCCGCTGGCTGATGGACATCAAACACCTCCATCACTAGAGCGATGGGGAGCCTGCATGGCCCCTGCTGGGTGCACACATGTGGTCACAAAGACATTTTCCTAGGGTGAGTTATAACAGTAGAAAGAGAGGCACTGCCTCGTGTGCTGTCTTCGAGTTTAAAAGACACAGGGAAGAAGGAGATAGAAATGACATAGACTATAGAATTAAGTGGCTATTGCTAGCAAAGTCCTGAATGATGCATTGGAGAGACAAATGACGGAGAGGAAATATACATTTGGAATTCCAGGGAAAATTCCCATGGGATCCCATAGTGCCCTTGGAAACCTTGCAATCTAGAAGGGTTTCCTCAAATGATGCCCTGCACGATCTATGTAGAGCATCAAAGCCTCTAGCTACTAAGCCTAACATTAAAACAAAATCAGTCCAAACAGTTATTCAGATTCACAGGCTTAGACCAGGAGAGCTCAGGGAAGCTTTGACATTAGCATGTGTGGGTTTGTCAAGAGATGACCCCTCTGTCTCAAGGCTTACAGCTTTTCCCATTTCAATTAATTGGAACTTCAGAGAAAAGCAAACTGTGAAATAAAAGACTCAAACATTCAGGCACCCCACGCATGATCCAGAGGAAAGCATTAATGTGATGCAATCACTGCTTATGGATGAGAATTTCAAGAGCCTTTATTTCTAAGAACTACTGCTCAGACAAAATGTAACTTCTTTAAAACAGCGTATCATACAAATCAGATTTAGGTGGTGGTTTGTATTAAGCTGAAATTAACGGAGGCAGATCTGGAGCCCCATTGGACAGAAATCTGTCAGTGAGGGCCAGCCAGTATGTTATGGTGGAGTGGCAGGTAGAATAAACACAAGTAAATCCTGTCTTCACAGGGCACACATCTAACTCCATTTCAAAAACTCACGACGCAATAGGAGAATATCATGAAGACAAAGTTGCCCCCATGTGGATGTTAATGGGCACAGCTGCTGGAGGAATTGTTGCCCTCTTTCCTCCCTCTAGGGCTCCCTGTTAGTCAAGGTCCAAGAAGCCTGACTGAAGCAGCCCACACGTTTGAGGACACTGAGGAGAGGAGAGGGGAGCAGAGGAGACCTGAGGGACACCGGGGCAGTGAGCCCACAGGCCCAGCCCAGCCCGAAGGACGAGTCCCCTGGCACACAGTCCCCTCCTGCCAGTCAAGGTTCCACAACCCCCTCGGGACTGGACCTCTGTGTGGTCTCTGCCACTTTCTTCTGCTCTAATCGGACTACTTCGTGTTTTCCCATGTGGTTTCTGGGAGGATAATGCTCCAATGCTCACGTTTCCCTTGCTTCTCTGCAACCTCTTTGGAGCCAGTGACATCCTGTGAGAACCACTGGCTTCCCAAAAGACTAAGTGGCCTTTTGCTGTGATAGTACTGACAGTAGTGAAGCCTATAAGGCTATGGCTATGCCACCCTGAATGCACTCAGTCTCCTCGTAAGTCTAGGAAGTGTGGACTGCCAATTCAGAGCCCTCTGAAACACACGAGCTTGAGGCTGTCAAGGAAAAGGCAACCAGACAGCAGGGACTGTCACCCCGAGGGAAAATGTTACAATAAACGCTTGCTCGGTGCCACTGATGGCAAGATCTGCACGCAGCGTCTGACCGCCTTGGCTCTAACTCGCCCTCGCCATGAGGAGGATACTAATGATGCCAATGGGATCAGCAACAATAAGGTCGTGGCCACCGCCAAGCCCTGTACCCAGATCACTTCACTTAATAGTCTGCCGATATTCTACGATCCATTTCTCACACTTCATGTAATATTCCAGTTGATAAAATCAGCACTGAAGTTTTATTCAATACATTTCATCTCATTCAAACCTAAACTGATATTATTTTAGCTCTTTTACACTTATTTTTTAACAATTTGTATACCTTTTATCTCATTTAAGACTGCAATTGATATTAGTACTATGCCATATTTTATAGCCATTTTTTACACATTTTTATCCCTTTTATCACACAAACTGGAACCAGCAGTGCCACTTCAGCTATAAGCACAAGATGATGAGTTATTCCCCAAACCACACAGCATATCAGCAATGGAGCTGGACTAAAGGACAGACCCTCCTCCTCCTCCTCCTCCTCCTCCTCCTTCTCCTCCTCCTCCTCCTCCTCTCTCTCTCTCTCTCTCTCTCTCTCTCTCTCTCTCTGTCTCTGTCATGTACACACACACACTCACACTCACACAAAGGTTGCCCCTTCCACCAACAATACTGACATCCAGAAGTCTTTGCCCCAAGCCTAGACCACACACCATGAAAGCTCTCTTGTGTGTACATTTTGCATTTGATCTTCATAAATGTTTTCTTTTCTAATGAATATAAACATAAATTTATATGCTTATTACATAAGTGAGCAACATTTATAGATTTTATACTTGTATTTAGATAACATACATATATATATGTATATATACATGTGAAAATACATACACCTAGAATCATACTGTGTACTTTTTCAGTAACTTCCTTTACATTTAGTTATCTATAGTAAATTACTATATATATATATATATATATATATATATATATATATATATATACTATGTACACCTGGTTTGTTTGCTTATTTATATATGTATATATTTTATATTACTTCCAGCTTAGCCTGCCCTGGAGGTGGGGCTGGCAGAGCATGTGGTGCCAGGGATCGAACCGCAGTCCCTGCAGTTGCCTAAGCAGCCTCTTTAGATCACTGAGTATCTCGCTGGCCCCAATGTGCACTTGATTTACAAAGTACTAATATTGTATCTCTACCATCAGGTCTATAAATAGAAAATCCTAAGTCTCCCAGAAGCTGGAGGGGGTGCTATTTTCAATCTCTGTTTGGCTGATCTCAAAAGTGGCAGTGAGTTAAGTTGTAGTAATTTAAGGAGATGTCTGCCATCCAGACAGCTGCAAGGAGTCTAATTTGGCTAAAGCCAGGGGATCTGGGGAGTTGTTACACTGGGGTGCTTTTATCCTCCCAGTGCTAAGGACTTAACGAAGTAGCCCATGTCTGAGGACTTACCCTAGGGGAGAGAGACTGAAAGAGAGGAAGAGAGGGAGAGAGAGAGAGAGGGAGAGAGGGAGAGGGGGCGGAGGGAGGGAGGGAGGGGGAGAGAGAAAAGAGAGGGAGAGAGGGAGGGAGGGAGAGAGAGAGAGAGAGAGAGAGAGAGAGAGGGAGAGAGAGAGAGAGAGAGAGGCTAGTGATGACACAGCTGCAATAGACCACAAGAAGTAACTTTTCCTGAAGTTCTTAATCAGAAGAAAAGACGAAATCCAGCGCTGGAAAGCAGAAATCCGAATTCTTAGGAAGTAAGTTTCATTTTGTTTCGTTTTCACCGTGTTTCAGAGTCCTGTGCTTACAACCAAAAGCAATGCGGTTGTCTCTGAAAATTGCCATGAAGAAGACCAAGCCTAGCTGCCTGCTTGGCCCAAGAAGACTGCGAGTGCAGGGTTTGGTAGGCCAAGTAGCTCCACCACCCCAAGGGCCAGAAGGCAGCAAAGGTGAAATGATAGATGACCCTGGTGAGGAAGAAGGAGGAGTGGAGCCAAGCTGCGGCCTCAGGGTTCCGAAGGCCAGTGAGGAGGATAGAGCTTCTGGGAGAAAGCCACCCCCAGGCTTGGGAAGAGCAGAACTGCAAACTGATGAACTGACGGAGGTGACCACACAAAGAGCGAAGACCTGGGCCCATAGCACTCTCCACTGGAGGACTAAGCAGGAGCTCACCTTCCTCAGCAGCTGAAATTTGGGCTCTGGGGTCAGACAGGGAAGAACTAATGTCCTGGTTGTGCTAAGCCTGTCTTGGTAGCTCTGGAATGCCCCTCTGCAGGCCGCCGTGGTGCTGGCTTGACCTTTCCTTCCCTGCACCCCCCAATTTCAGCCTTTCCCTCTTCTACTCTTCCTTCTTGCAAAACATTTACCACCTTCTAACACATTGGATATGTTTACTGTGTATGTCATTTAGCATCTGACCCAATCCCCCATGTAGGCTAGGATAGGAGCATTTGAGGGTTGTTTCAAGGATGTATTTCCAGAGTGAGAAATATCTACCACACTTGCTCTGTAGTAGCTCAATTTTCAAACTGAGTTATCTGCTTTCACACTTTTAGACTGAGTTTCTGATATATTTTAAATGTATCATTTCCAAATATTTTCTCCAATTTTATAGGTTATCTGTTCACTCTGTTGGTTATTTCTTTAGCCAACCAAAATCCTTTTAGTTTGATGCAATCTCGTTTGTCTATTTTTCTCTTGTTGTTTACGCTTTTAGGACAGTATTTTTAAAAATTACCACCTAAACTAGTATCATAGAGCTTTTCTCCTGATCTTCTATTCATCTAGAAGGTTTTCAGTTCTAGGTTTTATATTTAAGTCTTTAATCCATTCTGAGGTAAATATTGCATAGTGTATGAATAAAGGTATAATTTCATTCTTCTAAGTGTGTGTATTTGGTTTTCCATTATTTTCCCACTTATTGAAGAGGTTGTCTTTAGTCCACTGTGCTTTTCTGTCTTTGTAAAACCTCAATTGTTCATAAGAAGAGTATGTATCTGATCTTTATTCTGTTTCATTGGTTTGTGGGCCCATTCTTATGCCAGTACTGACATGTGTGTATTAGAACTATTTTGTACAACACATTGAAATCAGGTAGTTAATGCTTCAAGATTTGTTCTTTGAACTCTGCATTGCCTTAGCCATTGGGGTTTTTTGGAAGGCTCCATAAAAGTTTGCGCTTGCTTTTCTATTTCTGTGAGAAATGTAATTGAGATTTTGATAGAGATTTGCACTGAGTCTGTAAATTGTTTGCAGTAGAACAGGCATTTTTACCATGTTACATCTTCTAATCTATGAACATGGGCTTATTTATGTATTCTTATTTGCATAATGTCTCAAAGTTTGTAGTGTATAGGTATTTTACCTCCTTGGTTGAATTTATTCTTAAGCATTTTATTTTATTTTTTAGATATTATAAATGGTACTGTTTTCTTGATTTCTTTTTCTGGCTATGTGTAATTCACTATTAGTATATAGAAAATCTTGTATCTCCAACTTTTCTAAATGTGTACATTAGTTCCAAAAAAAGCTTCCTGATGGAGTCTTTATGGGTATCTGTCTCTCTATCTCTGTTTGTCCTCTCTCTCTCTCTCCATATATATATGTACATATATACATACATATATATATGTATATATATATATATATATATATATATATATATAAAATCACATAATGATCATGTCATCTGTAAACAAAACTCGTTTAGATTCTTCATTTCTGCTTTCCACATCTTCTGTGTCTTTCTCTTGTATAATGTTCTGGTGAGGACTTCCAGTATTATGTTAAATAAGTATTTCTCAAAAGGACCAATAGAGATGTGAACAATACTCAACATCTGTAATTACCAGGGAAATATAAATTAAAGCCACAGTGAGATGAGCACTTCATACCTGTTACAATGGCTTTTATCAAAAAGATGAAAGATAAAAACTGTTGACAAGGATGGGGAAAAAAAGAGATCTTGTGTGCACTATTGACAGGGCTGTAAATTAATTCAGGTACTGGGTAACATCATATGGAGTTTCCTCAAAACCTGAAAAGCAAAACTATCACTCAACCCAGCAGTGCACCCTTAGGTGCATCCCCAGAGGAAGTGAAACTGGGTGCCACCCGCACCTCTGTGCTCACTGCAACCTTTTTTTCATGATAGTTAATGTATGGAAGCAACCAAAGCGCTGACCCAAGGACGAATGGCTCACTACCATGTGGGGCAGTATGGTGTACAAGGAGACACTGTTCAACCTTGTAAAAGAAAGAAATCCTGTTGTCTGACAACATGCAGGACCCTGGGGGACATTATGGTAAGTAAAATATATGAGGCGCAACAAAACAACACATCAGGTATACATACAGATTACGAATCCCACATAATCTCACTGTGATAGTTAACTGTGTCAGCTTGGGTAGGAAATGCCCCGTTCAACAGGACCAGCACAGATCTGGATGTGGCTGAAGGGACTGACCAAATGCAGGGGATGCGACTGGGTGTGAGCGGCACCACCTGTAGACTTCTTACCAAAGTGGAACAAAAGAGAAGTGAAGGAGGAAAGTCACTTCCGGCTCTTAGGAGGAGCCTTAGTCTTCACTCCCTTCAGATGTCATCTCTTGGCGTCCAGCACAGACTCTTCAGTCTTCCGGAGCAGACCCCCTGGCCTCCTGGTACGGGCTCAGGCGGCGCACTCCAGGGAGCTGCAGACCTTCAGCTGGATGTGTCAGACCTCTGGCCGCGCAGTCTGCCCTCTGTATTCCTCCCTGCCAGACTCTGTGGGAAACCCTAGTAAGTCTATCTTGTAGATTCATTTATATTTGTCGACCTCATGCTAGATCTGTTTCTCCAGGAAGCGCCGACAGATGCACTCACCTAGGTGTGGAATCTACAGGTACCAGTCTCAGAAGCAGACTGTAGAATAGTGACCCCACACCAGGGCTAGCAGTGGCTGGCAGTGGGTGGTATCAGGAAGGCGTGGGTCAAAAGATGCAAAATCTCAGTTAGACAAGAGGAACAGCTTTGAGAGATCAATTGGACCAATAGTTCAATTCTCAAGTGTATTTTCTACTTGAACATTTGCAAGAGTAAATGTTAAGTGTTCTCACCAGAAATAAATGATGTGAGGTAATTCACATGCTAATTAGCTTTGTGTAGCATTCCACCATAAACATATATTTCAAAACATCAGATACACATACAAGATCAAAGATGCAGCAGAAATTCTCTGTAAAGGACCAGATAATAAATATTTTAAGCTTTGCAAACATTTAGTCTCTGTCACAAATACTGTGCTCAATTGTGCCATCATATATCTCAGACATTGTAGTTTGAAAGCATCCATAAACAACACAGAATAACTGTGGTTGTGTTCCAATAAAACTTTATTTATAAAGACAAGCTACAAGCCAGTTGGACCCGGGAGATGTGGTTTTCCAGCCACTGATCTACCTGGCTGTATGACTGCACCCTGAAACTTGCCTCTGAGCTGAACTGGCACGAGTCTCTGTTGCTATGACACCATGATAGATGCGTCGCATGCCTAAGTGGCACAAAGCTAGGGAAACATTTGCTGAGTGACAAGTTTAAAAGTTGAAATTACATTGCAGAACTCAAACCATTAGCCCAAGTTATCGTGACATACGTTGTTGTTTAAAAATATATTATTTTTTGATGAACCAAACATTATAAGCAAAACTAAGCTGATTTGGCAATGCTCCCACAGAGGCCGTCTGAAGCCGACCATATGCTTTACTCTTTCAGCCATTTCCTCACTTGCTCAGTTAACTTGGAATGCGATGCCCTGACTATTCTCCCTGGCCTTCCATTGTGCACGCATGGCTTTGGCAATAGATGGTTTCGGTCTGTAAGGCTGCATAGTGTACTCTATTGGAGAGGACAAACATCCCTTTCCTCATTCATTTACCTGGGTTTTCAGCAGCTAAATATCCCAGTCCAACATTTTCCAGGGTGAGACTGTGGCATGGGGCTGACCCAGGCAAGGGAGACTTGGTCTTTGCCTCATTGGGACTTAGACTGTAACCCTGTAGGCACTGCTCCACCAGCAGGTGGACTCTGTGCTGCTCAGGAGTTGGAAGTTCAATGCTGTGAGAGCAGAAATAAGGACACAGCCAGTGCTCCCTGAAGAGGTGAAGCCCTCGCCTTTGGGCTGCTTCGGGACAGTAGATTAGCAGCTGTACAATCTGCTTTTGGTGTAGTCTACAATGTCCGAGGGAGTTTTGTGCCTGGCTACAAACAACCACAAATATTTTTGCTTTGTATATAACTCCATTAATAAAATAGTCCATTAGGCTATTGGTACTATTTTTTTTTAAATAATGATCTTTCAGTAATATAAATGTTGCTAACAAATTTGACTAAGTAGCCTTAAATAAGCCGCAACTATTAATGTGTATCTCAGTCAGGTTTTCTCCAGCAGCTCTGTGTGGGTAATATATTGGGGGACACCAGCGACATCTCTGGGGGAATGGAAAAACCGTGTGAGAAGAATCAACCCCTTAAGAAATATATAAATGAGTCAGCGCTATCAGCAATGACACACCTGCCTGGAAGTTTTAGGAAAGGATGGAAGTCATGCATCAGAATGATCCTGGCCAAGGAGCAAGGGAGGCGGGGTGTCTCTAGCCCATACCTGCCAGTCACTGGGTAGGGGCTGTCCCAAGGTGGAGATGGGGCAGTTATTTCCAATGATCTTCCAGACCACGTTGTATGTTCATATGGCTAGGTTTGAGAAATCCATGGGCAGCCCAGTGACAGACACACACTTTGGGATGCCGGGAGTCAGCTGTGGTGCATGAGAAAGAGGCCTATGGGCCTATAGGTAGGACACCAGCAGCAGCTGTTCCCTTCATAATGTCTTTATTTTTAAAAAATTTAGACATCTTCAAGGACAGACAAAACAGGCTCCTGGTGTACTCAAATTCACTACAACCTACGCAAAAACATCATTTCCTTCATTACTTTATTATATTTGTCCTTGTACTTTTAATTTTCTAGAGTCATTGTTATGCAACCTTTATTTCCTCCTTGGGTTTCACTGTAATGTTTTGACAACATTTCAAGTTGCGATTATTGTACACTGTAGCCCAGGTAAAATAATGATTTCTCAAACCAACCGAGGTTAACCTCCGCTACAGAACTACAAGTCTGGTCCTCAGGTTGAGTCAAGTCCATCCACATATCTTTAGGACATGATATCTAGGTCTTCCCTTTGACACAGATTTTCATTGTTGCATCTTGGGGACCTGCTCATGAACTGCACACATGGAACACTTATTGGGGGCCTTCAACTTCTTTGCCTTTCACACTGTCATTTTAATTTATTGAGCTTATCTGTTAGCATTATTAAAAATGCACAAATTTCTGCTCCTATTTTATTAAATCTGTGCAGATTTCTAGGGGTTTCATCTCCTAGGAGATGAGCAGCTGGGCCCATGTCCTTTGCACACCTCTCTGGGACTTCTGGCTAATTAGTGATTTTGCAACACTGGGCTGAACTTTGCTTCTATTTGGCTGGCTGTCTATGAGCATGAGAGCTGACCTGTCCTGCTGCCTGAACTCTGAATGTCATCCGATTTGTTATTTTGGGAACTAACCAGCTGATAGACACTTGCCTACTTTATTCTTTCTTAATTACTGCAACAGAAGCAAGCACAGATTTCTACTTCATATAAAATAGCTGATTAAAGAAAATATGCTAAAGACACTTATTCAAATGAGAATCAGCAGAGTGTCGGGCTAGGACCACAAACCCTAGGGCCAAGCAGACTTGGTTCAAGCTCACACCCCTCCCTTCAGCCAGCCACTTCCCATTGCTGAATCAGAGCACCCAAGCCCCACAGTTTGGAGCAGGAGAGGTTTACAGATTCCGAGGGTTCCTTCCCTGGCTGGCTGGCTGGCTAGCTGGCTCCACAGCAGCTGTGATGTGATAGAAGGGTTAATTATAGGACCAGGATTGCCATGGCAATTGAGGAACAGTAAGCAGAGGGCAGAGCCAGGGCACAAAATATGCCTGCCCACACCCCAGCTTCAGGGACCTGCACCATCTGGCCAGCCCACACTTCCCCAAAGTGCATCTAGCTAGGAACGCATGCGCAGACTAACCCATTGGTAGTCGCCATTTTCCACAACCCAAATCCGTTGCCAAAGCCCCGCCTGCACACACACAGGTCTCTGGGTAGTGCTTTGGATCTAAGTCAGAGTGTCCACTCACTGACCACGTAGCCTTCTAAAGGGCTTAATAGAATCTCCTTGGATTTGTGGATATTACAGACGTTATTAGGCACACAACACTTTGCATGATTCCTAGTGTGGAGCAACCCTAGGTAAACATTTGCTATTATTATTTTTCCTGTGAAAATTATGATGTACCCACACTCCTTTAGTTATGAAAATCAAATGAAGCATTAAGTGTATTCTATCATTTTTACCTTTTCATTATAAAAAGTATTTTATACATTTTATAGTGCCTTTTCTCTATTGAGTAGCACACTGCAATTAACCTATAGCTTTTCACAGACATAACTCTTCCCAATTAACTATAATTATTACTACTATTGCCCTATTATTAATGCTTAAATTGCTACTAGTTAGCTGGTAGGGGCTCCTTAAGCTGGTGTTTTTATACACACAGTGAATTGCTGGAGTGACCTTGCTTTGTGGCAACAAGAGGCTGTTGCAAATCTAGCCTGCCTCTTTCACATCCCTAAATGATAGGATCGGCATCATGGATTCGTTGGTATGCATTAGCAGCCAACAGCTAGGCCCTGGGATTGGTGCTGAGTGTGGGGGCCTCGGTCCCTGCTACCAGGGTGCCACCTGCAGCAGCGACAGCACCATATTATTTTGCAATCATGAGTTCACACTTTTCTTTTCCAAGCTAACAAATTTGTTTGTGATAGCCCACTTGTCAGACAGTGTAGGGTTCCTCGATTACTATGATTTTATCTCCTCTTGGTAGCAGAAAGGAGGGTTGATAGACACAGGAGGACAAGGAATACAAAAAAAAAAAAAAAAAAAAAAAGCAAAGTGTTATGAGACCGAGAAGGCAAAAGCAAACTGGAGTTAAGTCTTCAGAAAGGTGGGACTGGGGAGACCGGTGAGAAATTAATTATTATTTGACCTGTGAACTCCAGACTATCTTCTTGTGCCCAAACCTCACAAGACAAATTCCACCATGCTATATGCTTTCCTGGTGCCATAGAACTCACCTTGTAGTACTGTCCCAGTTGCAATTTTACTGTTATTTGTGGGACTTTTAGACTATTGTCCAAGCCTTCTGGTAGATTGAAAGCTTGAGAGGACAGGAATGTATTAGGGAGAGAAACACATTTAAAAGCCAAGGTAGCATATTCCAATAGAAGGGCTCTTTTTCCTTCTGTTCAGCTAAAACGAAGTGGGATGTTTGAAAGTCGGCTTTCTGCAGTGCTCAGAGACCCAGGCTCGCTGGATCCCTTGCATCTGACCAGCAGCTGAGGGGAGGAGAAGAACTGAGGATCACCCAACAAAGACGAAGATGCTAATGGAACAGCCCTGGTTGTAGCATCTACCATGCCCCCCTTCCTCCATCCTATGATGTGGGCCCTAGCAGGGCTCCACCCAGATGCAAATGAGGTTGAAAACCATGGGCTAGCTAGGTGCTGGGGAGGAGACCACCAGTGTAAGGATCTCCACTCTGCTGAGCTGGGCCTGCTTTTTGGAAAACTCTTTGCTTTCTTTTTCCAGGACCTGTTCACCTGTACACCAAGAAGATTTTCGTCTTTCACAAGCATTCATCAGTCCAATGATAGCAAATGATGCAAGGCTGGAAAAAACAGGATGAGGCCAGGTTGTCTGGAGTCCTGGATGTCGTGCTGCTGAAGATGGCCTTTCCAGTGCAGGCAGTGTGAGTCTTCACCTGAGCAGTGTGCGGTGGCTGCCCACAGAAACCAACACAGTTTCCATGTGTCTACCAAGCAGAGGGGGCAGCATGGCCAAGGAAGTGCCTGTCTTACCATCTTCTATTTTTTTGTTCAGTTCTAGGCATCATATTGTTGAAAAAGGCTTTAATGAAGTAGGAAGTGTTCAAAGGTTAACTGAGATGATGCAGAAAGAAGATGGAAATTATGTCCCCTAACTGGAACTGGAAAGAAACAATGGAATGCTCTCAGTGGGAAGGTGTGGAGGGGGCAAAAGCATGAAGGCCTCACATGTCAAACAGCCAAGATTCAAGGAAACCCCACGGCATCCCAACCCAGACTGGTGGGAGGAGTTGCCCACGTGGCCCAGTGAGGCTTGATGGCACCATGACTGGCTTAGCGTGGCTACAGGATTCCTTCATGCTGTCTTGTTTCAATTTCAGTTCCGTTTAATGCTTAATGATGCTTTATTTTATTTACGTATCACATTTAATTTATCCAGCCATCTGTTGAAAGAATCTTGAAATATACACAGTATCACTGAACTATATATCTAGAAATGGCTGTCACAGTAAAGGAAGCCAGCAGAGGGGCATTCGCTAGGCAGGTGCTGCCAGTCTGCCACATGGAGATGGATCCCCAGGCCCACAGTCGACAGATCACACCCACTCAAGGTTCCTCCTTCTTGCTCCTTATTCTTTTGTCCTTACATTTTTGGCAGTGGTGGGGATGGATGCAAGGGCCCTGTGCATGCTAGACAATCACTCTAGCACAGAGCTACAGTCCCAACCCTTTTCTTTCCCTTTCCTGCTGGCAATCATTGTTTGCAGAGGGCTAGTCTCACTAAATCCCAAGTCCTGACATGTTTGAATGTCTACTGGTTGAGAGGCCTGTAACATAGGCCGCCATGCATGCCAGATCCTGAAAATATGTGCTCCAGCGTGCCAGATCGCTCATAATTTCAAAGGACTCCATTTATAAATCTCCATTCTTCTGTGAGATATTTCCAGTCTGTGAATATGGGCTATGAGTTTGTGATTTTAAGTTCTGGTGTTGAGATCAAACAGACCCACGTTTGCAAACTGGCTTCTGTCTTCACAATCTGTGTGCTGCAGGAAGTTGATTAATTTGCTTGGGCCTCAGTTTCCTTGGCACCAAAATAAGACTGGCATAAGTTCCGTCTTGGTTCTTGTTTCCAAGTCCACTCTGAGTGTCGACCCCTAGAAATGGGCTACAACACTGGGCCTCCTCTAGGACAAGGTCACCCCCCCCCAAGGGACACTTGGAAATATCTCAAGGCATTTTCCACTGAAGGAGTTGCCATGGGTATGTGGTGGGTATAGCCTAAGGATGCTGTTGAGTGTCTTAGCACACCTAAGATGATTCTCCACAAGATAGAACTGTACAGCCCCAGCTGGCCAGAGTGGGGAGGCTGATGGCTCTCTTGCCATCTGTCTTCTGGTAGGCTCAGGCCAATGAGCACCCTAGGAGTGAGGAGTGAGACACCACATTGTCTGGTCCTTCTGTGCTACGCACGGTGCTTCCTCAGGCTGGCTAGGTGCTGCCAGAAAGGACCTCCCACTGCACTCAGGACAGCCGTTCTCCTCACACGGGGTGACTGCATCCTCATCTCATCTCTGGCCTGAGGGTTGGAAGAGCTCTGCTGCCCCCAGACTCCAAGAGCTGCCCTTCCTCTGGGGTTTCCTCCCTGCCTCATACACCTCTGCAAATGGCCCCATTCAGAGACTCTCCTCCAATATTGTGACTTGATGGTCACCTGATTTGGGGATTCTAAAGTGGTAGCAGTACCAGCATCACAAGGCTGCCATAAGCTTTCAGTGAGAGAATGGATAGCAGCAGTTGGCCCCGGGCAAGGCGGATCGTAAGTGTTCAGTACATCATGGCTTTCTCAGGGTCCGCGATGGGCACTGCTGTTGCTCTGGGTCTCCGTGATTGATGACACTTGTTTCACATAAGCCACATGAAAATTCTCTCTCTTTTAATTTGTAGCTTGCTTGGATCCTAGGAATAGACCTTTTTTTTTTTTTTTTTTTTTTTTTTCAGCTGTGCTCTAGTGTGTAGAGAGAGCTGTTCGGCTGCAGAGCTCGAAGATGGCATAAAATATGCTGTGAGCTGGAAAGCCTTTGCAGAAATTCCAGGCCTGTCGACACTCTCAGAATGCAGGACATTATTTTCACCCCTGTCACATAAATCTGGAGACACTGTCCATGCTGGCCTTTTTCTCTCCAGGTTTCCTGACTCCATCATCAGAATGATGAGTCCAAGTTTTACTCCTGGTGGTAGGAGAGGCTGCAGACTGGCGCCTCTGCAGATAAAGCTGGGTGAGGTCCAGACAAGGTAAGGAAATGGCTGTGTCCCTGGCTGGGAGAAGTGAGGAGACGAGGTGCAGAGTGTGCTCAAGGGTGTGGGAGACGGGGGGGGGGCGCACAGCTGCTGTTCCTTGTTACGACCCATGCTGACACTGAGAGCACATCTGTCGATTCTGCACGCAAGCCTCTTCCACACCATCACCTCCAGGTGTAGCCAATAGTTACGGTCGATGATATTCCTATTCCTACCCATGATCCCATGTAGATGCTTCCACAGCACGACAAGATACTTGCTCCTGTTATCCCATTTTAATGATGAGGGAACTGAGAGATGAGTAAACCATTTGGCTGGGCTGCCTAGAGGGAAGCAGGGTTCATGCACAGCTGGATAGCAGAGTTAGACAGACTGGGTGGCACACAGGAAAGTCACTTTGGCTGGCTGACACTCTGGTCTTCATCAGCTCAGGATTATGTGCCCTCTTCTACTGGGTCCCTTGCAACTGTAGGGTGGCAGGTAGCCCCATGAGTAAGGAGGAAGGAACTTGCTTTGAGTCACCCTGCTTCTAACCCTGAGCTCCCTCGTAACAGGTGTGTCCCTTGGGCGAATCATTCACCCTTCCTGGGCCCAATTTCCACATTTACAAATCAGTGGATGATGCTCACTGCTCTGCAGGCTTACTGTGAGGACTCGGGACATGTGCTGTTGTCCTGGCGTAGAGCACACATGCTCCGGGATGGGGTTCAGTGTGACCCCTTGGGGGTGCAGGCAGGGAGCACCAGGATTTCTATTTCTAATTAAGTGTCTTCACTACATAAGAAGAAATAAAGCCTTACTGACGTCTGATGCATGTGCAGGCGCCTGACCCCTATACTCGGTCTGCACATCAGTTCTCCTCGATTCTGCAGAACAGAGCAAACGATGCCACCCTTGCTCTCGTTCAGTCACTTTGAGTGAATTCCTGTGGCCTTTGTGTGCACCCCAGGAAATCATGACAGGAACTAGAATACTCAGTCATCCCTGACAAGAACCTAGCTAGTGCAAAGTAAAAAGGTAAATGTAAGTGAGTAGCTGGAAAATAGCATCGCTCGCCTTTCTCCTGCTTCCATACAGGTTTTCATGAGTCACCTTATGAGGCAAAGAGAAGGACGACAGCATCGGAGCTGAAGAAACACTGTCTGCCAGCCGCTCAAGGAAAGGAGTGCAAGGCGGGTTTGGGTATGGATCTGCACCCATTATTGCCAATGACAAATTCTTCCCTAGGGGTAGTTGGTGTCTGGCGATCGTGGCTAATGATAGTGCAAGGTTACCTCAATTAACAGGACATTAAATGTTATTTATTCCTGCTTAACTTCACCTTTTTAGAAATTTACAGAACGCGTGTATGCCTTACAGAATACTTGAAAAGCACCATTTGACACTGTGTGACTAATCAAAGGTAATTATATTAGTGTTGTGCACTTTAAGTCACTTCTGTAAATAGGATTGAATAATTTCAAAAGTGTGGAGAGCCTGAGCTAATGTATATCAGGTAACTGGCTTTGAATCTGCCATGCAGTAGGTATTCAATAAAAATGAAACCAGCTCTTAACAATTTCTTAATCGTTAATGTCTCTCTGCCTGGATGGTTCCTCTCTAGCTTCAGGTCTGAGCTATAAAATGACCTAAGCAAGTAGACCTTTCTAGAACCCCATGTATTACCCCGCTTGCCCATTTCACTCCCACTAGACAATGTTTTTGTTTTTCTTTTAATTTCAAAGGCCACAGCACGAAGTTGAGGTTTGTTCCTTGCCATCTGCCTGTCCGCTCTGACTGTCTCCATAACTCACCAACCCCAGACTGAGCTCAGAGCTGATCAGAAAGAAGTAGCAGCAGACACAGGTCACCGACCTGGGTGGGAGTGATCGCAGGCCTCCCCTGCTCCTTCTGCCTTGCGTTATCTTCCAGCATCTGCTCTTGTCTCTGCTTGGAACCACAACGTCCTTCCACAGCCCTCAAGACTCAGCGTAAGGCTCCTCCAGGAAGGTCGGGCTGTCTCCGCTAGCTCTGTGCTGGCTTCCCTTGCCCATCTCACCTTTGCATGCGTGTGCCTTGCCCTCACTCTTCTTATTGCCCCTTGAGGGCCAAAATCCTGCCCTGCTCTTCTCTGTATTCCCACAGCACCTGGCGGCCAGCACCCATGATGTCCCTATGTGGCCTCAGGACTCAATAAGTGAGTCAGCCAGGATTAAGAGGAAGTGTCCAGGAAGTGGAAGATAGGGGTCTGCTGGATACGTCAGGACTGGCAGGATCCAGGACACGAGGGGATGCCACTCCAAAAGGGTTGGACTCACTGGAAGAGCTCTAAGAGCCTGAGTGAGTGAGAGCACCCTGGTTGCCTCTTGGGAGGTGCCAGGTGGGATCTGAGGGACACAGCAACCCTTCAACTAACTCTAGAGTAGTCAGATAAGAAGCTCCATCAAGAAAAGCATCTCCAAGGGGAGGATTTGTATCTGTACCACTCCTTGCTTGAGCCTCAGTGCCTGGTGCACAGAAGATGTACGGTGAAGATTTCTTGAATGAGTGACTGAACTCAGGATGATGATGAGGCCGAGTTGGGAACTGGGCATGAGGAGAGATAACAAGGGAGCTATTTCTTCACTGCCACTGCAAGCCACCAAGGAGAAAAGACACAAACCTGCCATGCCCCTAGCCTTCAACTCCATGCCTATCTCATTTTCTGTGAAGCCCATATTTCTCGTGCCCAGCAGAGCCTGGCACCCAGTGGTGCTCAGGAAATCACAGATTGTGTCTATTTTTGTAAAATGAATGCTAATATTACCTAAGTGAATCAGTATTCACAATATTCATGTCTTCAGTGAAAGTTTGGTATCAGTTCAATTTTGAACTGTTTTTAGCCCTATCCTTAGGCCGGTGGTGTGGATTCCAACTTATCAATCAAGGTCAGCCTTGCCACAGGAGCAGCTGCTTGCTACCATGAATGTGTCTGCATTTTATCAAGCTTTCTATTTTTATGATAGTTTGGTACATGCCAGGCTGTCTCAAGATCACAAAATTGTAAGTGGAGCACTAGTGTCTCACGAGCTATTAATAGGCTGCTCTGCAGGGAAAGGAGAGGTTCTGAGGATGCATTGATTTGGCAAAATTCTGCATTAGACAGAGCTTGTCAGTGCAGGACTGTTTCAAGCATTTGTTATGTTAATGTGACATCTTTATTCCCCTAAGAGATGTTGCCAAAAGATGTCCTCGAATGCATTTCCTGCCACAACCCTATGCCTCCCACAAGTCTCTGTGGAACACCTTTGCACAATCCAAAGGTTACCTGTGTTCTGAGAACACAGCTTGGGCAGTGCTGTTTTCCAGCACACTGATCTCAGAAGGTTTTTGCATTTTCTTTACCATTTAGCTTGATAAAAGGACTGCTCTTTCATAATGGAGGAAGGTATATTCTCATACTCCCTTGCCTGCTCCTTATTTTTTTTTTTTTTTTTTTTTTTTTTTTTTTTTTTTTTTTTTTTTTTTTTTTTTTTTTTGGTATTGGGGATTGAACTCAGGACCTTGTGCTTGCCAGCCAAGCACTTATTCTGCTGAGCCAAATCGCAGCCCCTCACCCACTCTTCTGAAGAATAGAAACACAAGAATAAAAGAGGAGGGTTAGATGCGAGCTTGACTTCATATAGATTTCAGTTCTGCAACTTACTTAATCATGTGTCTGCTGTAAGTTAATTGTCTCTCAGCTTATTTCAGTCCATAAACATAAGAACAATGACACAGAAGGGAGGCTGCATGGCCCAGACGCCTGGCGGCATCCCTGAAGGCTCTGCCAAGGTCTGGTAGTGGTGGGTGGTATTTAATTCACGGAGTAACGGGACCCTGGATAGGACCGCAAACAACATCCAGAAACCCCTGCCCTTGGAACTTCAGTGGAATCTGGCTCCCCAGGTGGCCCCAAACCACAAGCCAGGAGGCACCAGAACTCTAAGACAACCATTGGTGCTACTCATGGCGTCTCTTGTCCAGTTTCTGGAGCAAGGACAGAAACCTCCAGGACCAAGCTGGGAGTTGCAGGCGCCCACCAGGAAAGGGCACTGGGATTCCTCTGCCCTCCCAGTGCAAGACAGCAGAGCAGGGAAGCCTCACACCAGAGCACCTTGGACACACCTCAGCGAGCCCAAGACAAACAAACATAAAAAGAGGTCATTCAGGCAAACTCATCCATCCGTCGCTTGCATGATGAGCTCTCTGGGCTTGATGCTGCAGGTAGAGCTCAGGACACCTGCTGGCTGTAAAGCTCAGCTAGAATGCTGGGGCCGGATTTATTCTACAGGAAATATTTTGAGCACGGTGGCGCACACCTCAAAGAACGACTGCTCGGCGTCCTTTTGCACTGATGTCTTCCAAGAATGAGGCTCCATTATCCCTTGAGCTTTCTACATCTTCACCATCACGCACCTCCGCCCCCCCCCCCCGAAGATGGAAAAGTTAGCTTCTCACTGGGCCCGACATTCCTCCCATCGCTTTTATCCCACCCACTCAGTTCTACATGGACATTAGGCATTTAATGGAGCGTGTGGCCAGGGCTTACGCAGGGGCTGCCAGCCCTAGTGTTCCCAATCTGCCAGCTGAGCTTGTCCTGCCCATGTCATGAATTAGTTCAATGTATTCTCGGAATTATCTCACATTTCTGGCTCAGGAAGGCACCAGGATAGTTAGCTGCCTCCCAGTGAAGAATGTAGCTGTGTGCACTTTCTTTGTATGTCAATTAGAAGCATATGGCGAGAGCTGACTACACTAATAAAGTTATAGCAGAATATAGGGGCAAGAGAAACAACACTTGTGCACAAGCACAGGAAGAAGCGACTGCTGTGAAAAGCCGTGATTTCCCCGCCAGACTGTGTAAGTGGCTGCAGATGTTCAAGGGCCCTCTGCTCCCCATGGCACTGGCACCCCCCACCTCTTCACATAAGAGCATCCTAATCCCAGAGAGACACCAAGTCCAGGTTGGAGAGGTTGTGACCAGTGGAGCTGCTGAAGCTCTAGGGTGAGGAGGATTCTGAGGCTGCCTCAGGGTTTCTCAGAGAGGCCTGCAGTGACTGCTTAGGGCTGGCGACAGCTCAGGAATGGAGCAAGGAAGATATGTGTGCACCCATCGGATGCTTCTGGTAGTGCAGAGAGTCCCCCCTGAGAAGCTGAATGCCCCCATGTCCCGAGGAAGTCATCCTATCGCCTCAGCTTCAGTTCCTGGCCTGGGCAGTGAAGTTGGGTCAGTGTTTCTCTTATGAGGCCGTACTGAAGACCAAACTTAGCGAAGCATGTGAAACTACTCTGAAAACCACATGTAAGGTAATGTCACTGTACAAATATGCTTCAAATAAATGTGTGTGCATGTGTTAGCTTTTCTAAAGCCATGTGGATAGATTCCTAAACTTTGTCCCTTTGATGTGTTGTCCTAATGGTTTTTTTTTTTTCAGTACGAGGTTATGATCAATGGTTATGACCAACAAAAATGTCTCCCGACTGCCATCTGTCCAGTGAGAGCGAATGCACTCCTGCAGAGAAGGCTTGGCCAGCCTCCCCTCTGGCCACACTGTGGGCTCACCTGCTCTCAGTGCTCTCAGTGCCAGGTGCCAAGCCCCAACCTGAAGGTTTTCACCTACAGGGACAGGAGTGGAGGGGTGGAGCTTTTATCCCCCTGTGACTCTAACCCACAGTCCAGAGCCCCAATCCTTCTACAGAGCTCTATAGAATCATCTCTGAGAACGTGAGCTTCACTCCCACAAGTCACAGGCCCCACGGGCTCCTCGGACCTGGCCATGGGCTGCTCCTAGACATGAAGCTAGGTACTGTTTGGGGGAAAGGCCAGGAGTCCTCCAAAGGGGACCTTAAGGACAAACTCCCCCACACCCCAACCCAATGTGCTACTGCCTTCCCTGACTTGATCCCACAAGTTCCCCTTGTAACAAATATGTAGACAACTTATCCTTTACCAGATGACTGGGACAACGTGATAAACAGCTAGTTAAATGGGAGAGATATCCATGCATGTCCTCCTCCTTGCAGGGATTTTTCAAAGACAATGGAAGCCCTAGCATCCCTTTGATGAAATGCAGCTAGACAGAAGCACAGCAAGTAACATATGCTTGGGTACAAATGGTAAAATTAAAGGCAAACATTGTTGATGAGCTCACTAGAGCCTGAAGTACTGAAACACAATATTAGCCTTGGTAGAAAATAACCTCATTGAAATATGTCCTTCCTGGCACACAGCTTTCCCAAGGCCCTGAGAGCATTCTGTCTCTCCTAGTACCTCACTCCCTGTCACCAGATATTTGCAATGGAATGAGCAGAGAAGAGAGCTTGAGAAGGAGAGTGGAGGATAATTGAAGTCTTGCCTTGATCTGTTGTTACAACTGAATAGGCAGAGAGACAAATACTTGGTCCCTGCTTGGCTCCTCAGCTCCCGGGGCTGGTGCAGCGCTCAGTCAATCAGCGCACCCTTGCTGAACACCCGGTATAAAGACGTCACCTGTCACTGTGCTAAGCTCTCAGGGCAGGCAAAGATGGATACTATACAGAACTTGCCCTCTAGCTGTTTGTAGTCTAGTTAGGGACCTGTAAAAATATGCTCAATAATCCTGAATGGTCTCAGTTTAAATCCAAATGCATGACACCAAAAAGAGGCACTGAGCTGGGAGTTCCACGGGAAACTAAGTGGAACACAGGGACCCAGCAGTCCAGTGGGTCCCAGGCTTTGCTGCTTACACCTAGGCAGGGGCCTGGCTGGTGGCCTCCTGGGTGCAGGAGGGGCATCTTGTCGAGGGTCTGGAGATGGAGGGAAGGTGAATGCTCTCTGTGCCCTCTTCTGGCCTGCTGACTAGCCATGCACTTGGTGAGAGACAGGGTGGTAGCAGGGATGCAGGCAGAAAAACAGAGCTGAGGCTGAGGGTGGGGGTGGGGCCAGCTCCCAGCCGAGTGGACAGCAGCGCCATGGCCAGTGGAACATGGCCGGGAGGCTCATGCCCTTCCCTCAGATAGAGGCAGGCTCAGCGCTGAACCATTATCCAGCAGAGAAAGCCGTTGTCGACAAGGACACCATCCTCAGTAAATCCAGGCTACGTGGAGGGCCCATGTGGGACACCTGCTGGGATTTCTGGGCCCGCCCAGCGTATTTCAAGGGATCTGTCAGCAGATACCACCTGGGGGGAGGCAGAATGCCCTGGGCTGCCAGTGGGCAAGCAGGAGGCACAGGGGCTAGGTGGAAAGGCCACTGACCTGAGCACCAGGAGGGAAAATGGAAGTTCCCTTGGCTGAGCAGGCTGCGCTGGAAGCGTGACACCCAGCGCAGTGCAGTGTTTGGTGATTCAGCCAGTGAGGCCATTCCTGAGCCTCGGGGACATGGTGGAAGTGTAGGGTTGTGGCTGCACAGCTGCTTACCGCCTCGATGCCCCCGCTTCTCTACTCCCTGGCTTCCTCACCTCTCCGGTGGAGCAGCACCACAGTGAGGCTTTTAAGTCACCACCTCAACCATTGCACTGTGCCACTTAAAGTTTCTGAAGGCTTCTCTCATGCTTACGATAAAATCCAGACTGCTTTCCATACCTGTTTGCCTTCTGGGCCTGCATGACTGCTCCTAGACCCATGCACACCCCTTTGTCTTACTGCTTTCACGACAGTGATAATAGCTCTTTGTTCTGGACCTAGAACCTGAACACTCAGAACTTGTTCCCACCCCAGGGCCAAGAGATCATGCCCACAGAGTTCACAACTGTCCCACCTGCTCAGCTCTTTCACCAAGTATCTCTCTGCAGAGGCCCTCTCTGACCTTGTGATTAAAGGAGTCCACTCCACATTATCTTGCATTTCTTTATTCTAACTAATGCTTCTTCATAGCTCTTATCTCCAAATGTCACATCATAAATTCACTTGAATATCTGTCTATTGCCTGTATTTCAGGTTAGACTATCAGCTTGAGCAGGACAATCCAACCCATCTCCAGGACCTTATCTGCTACCTACTGAGTGCTTACAAATACATATTAAAAGAATAAGCATTTTTCAACTATCAGGTAAATTGATGTGAGCTTCAATGCCTTTTGAAGCCCTGTTCCTCAAGGCCACTAACATGCACCAAGCTTCATGTTCCAACCTCTCCTGAGGGCCTTCATCCTAACTCCCTGAGCCTCATCTGTTTGTCACCCCGACACCCCTTAATAAACTTGTCTCTGCCCCTTCCCAGCATGCTTCAACACTGGCGACTTACTTGCATTACCTATTTTATTTACTTGTTTTGCTTCTTACGCAAGTATCAGCCCCAAAAGACAGGGCTCATGCCTGACTTTTTCATGGCTGGTGGCCATAACATCTGGCAAAGAAGAGGTGCTCAGTAAGTTCATGTTGGCTATGCACCCGGCTAACCCAGGATTCTCCTGCCATGCATTTCATTGGTTAGTAGTGAATGTACCTCAGGGCCACATAGTATATCAATGACCATCAAATGCCATTGTGTTGCCAAAGATGCAACTCGTCTTCCTTTCCACTGAGATCCTCCGGACCCGAAGCACTTCTCCTTAAGCATGTTACCATCATGGCCTGCTGGAAGAACCTTTGTGAGGCCACCACCCCCATCGCACCAAGCACAGAAGATGGTAGCAAAAGAAGTGTGCGTCCCCCTCTCTCCTTCGTTCTCCCCTGTCCCCCTGCAGACCACAGTACCAGACTCCAGGCTGAGCTTTCATTGCTCCTGTATGCAACCTCCCTAACCCAAGAGGAAGAGGCTCAAGTAGATCTCAGGCTCAGGAGCAGGCTAGAGTTAGGCCAGAGCTTAAACCCCACCTTCTCCACTGACTTGCTTCGTTAGCATTGGCACTGATAAATCCTGCTGCCTGCCTGTCTCTCAGGTCCTTCATCGGATACATGGAGCTAAATAGCCCTGGAACTGCTGGGGCACTGGGCACGGCGACATCATCACAGGGACTTGATGAATGTGTGAGAGCAGTTAAAACAACAGCTTTGATGGGCTAAATTTAGAAGTAAGAAAGTAAAACACAGGTAACTATGCACTGCATCTCTCCTAAGGCAAAAAGGAAACAAAATCAGCACATTTCCAAACAAGGCCCTAATCAGAAGTCATGCAGACAGTCTCGGCCATCCCTTTAGCATTCCTTTCCCACCAAATCCCCACACCTGCGCACCCCGTAAGGCAGGGTCTGGGGCTTGAACTAGGGGGCAGAGAAAGCTGAGGGGTGGGTGCCGGGAGACCGGCCAGCTGTCCACATCACTGGCACGCTGACTCCAGGCACCTGGCCCCTTCCTGCAGCACTGCCACCATGTACACCCAGCTGTCACTGCCACATCTACTTGAGCTTCATTTAAATAATGGGACAAACTGTAAAGATGGGAGATAATCATGGAGGGCTCAGGGAAAGTATGCAAATAGAAACTCAGCAAACTCAGAGGAGGCTGGGAGAACAAAGATAATCAAGAGCATTATCAACAGGCCCCAGGTGTGCACCGGCTGGGACCGAGCCAGCCAGCGAGGAGGGAGGAGGGCGAGGTGGGGACGCTCTGCGCTCGCTCTGGTCTCCATGCAACCGAGCACTGCACCATCCTGCTTTGCAGAGCTGTTCTAAAGAAGCCTGGCAGATGGAGCTCGAGGGTATTCACGAGCGAGGAAGCTGGGTGTCTCCCATCATGTCTGCTCTTAACCCTGTTCAGCCTCACCTGGCAGCCACAGAGAAGCACCAAACTCATCAGCAACCCACAGCGGCTTCACCCCGGGTCCCCGTCCAGCCCCACCATGCCGGCCTCAACCCTGCTTGCTCGCCCAGCGCGGCGCAGCCCACAGCTTCTCTAAGACCCCACCTGACAACCTCTTGCGCCAGGTCTTCGCTCTTCCACCTTCCTGACTCGCACCTCCAGCTCAAAGTCTGGATCCTTTAGGGCCACTGTGTGTGAAATGCAGGGACAGGCAACGTACCGTGGCTCTGCTCTCCGCTTCCACCCAGGCATGCCTAGCATTCAGGCGCCCCACCCAAAGTACATTCAGCTGTTTTGCTTCAGATGTTATCTTTGATCTGAGTTCCTCTATACATTTCTGCACTTGTCTATCTACCTCAGATGCTACCAATTCAGAGATTTCAGTGGCCTGATTCCTGTTTTCTTTTTTTTTTTTTTTTTTTTTTTTTT
>PVJA010031647.1:0-24751 GCA_004027025.1 Myocastor coypus
GGCCCGGCGGGATGGCTCAGTGGTCTAAAGCGCCTGCTTGGGAAAGCTTTGGTGGCTTCAGGGACCGCGGTTCGATCCCCGGCACCACATGCTGCGCCAGCCCCGCCCTCTGTGGGGGCTGAGCCGGCCATAAAAATGAGTGAATAAACAAATAAAGGTTCTGAAACAAGAAAATAATAAATAAAATTTAAAAAAAAAAAAAAAAAAAAAAAAAAAAAAAAAAAAAAAAAAAAATTAAAAAAAAAAAAAAAAAAAAAAAAAAGAAATCACATCCGCATCTTATACTCTGAAGAACTACAATGAAGACAGCAATATGTAATGCATTAATTATTGTATCTGGCCTTCTAACCTCTTGTGAAACTGTCTAACTGCTATTTCTTTCACATTAATATTAATAAAAATAAATTTTAGGGCTGGGCTTAGTGGTACATGTCTGTAATCCCAGCACTTGGGAGGCTGAGGCAGGAGGACTGATGTGAGTTCAAGACAAGCCTGAGCTACAAAAGTGAGCTCAAGTCCAGCCTAAGCTGGATAGCGAGACACTGCCTCAGAAAGATCAAATATATATACTTTTAAAATAAAATGACCACATTTCCAAGAAAAGCAATAGAAAGAATCCACCAATACAATAAACTATTAAGCACAAGAGAAAAAAGGAGAAAAATACCAAGTATAAGTGAACATTATATATATATATATATATATATATATATATATATATATATATATATGTATAATCAAAGTAAATGTACTCAACTCACCAATTGACATAAAGACTGAGGGGTTGCCCTAATAGCTCAATGGACCAAAGCACTTAATTAGGCAGACACAGGAACTATAACTAAATCCCTGTCACAAATGCCATGCCAGTCCTACCCCTGTGTCATGCTAAGACAATGACTGAGACTGGGCAGTGTGATACATACCTACAATCCCGGCACTTGTGAGGCTGGAAAAAGGAGGATCACTAGGAGTCTGAGCTTTGTAATGAGAACTTATATATCCAGCACCAAAAGAAAAAAAGAAAAAAAATACTGGCAAAATGGATTAAGAAACAAAATGAAACACATTTAATTTTTCTAATCATTATTGATACAAAAATTTCTTCCCATTAAACTAAGAGGAAGTACTTGTAAACATAATCCGATATTCCAAAATCATAGTGGGTTATTGGCAGAACTGGCAAGGTCAGAAACTGTTGATTTAAGCCTTTGACAGCTCAGTATACTAATCTAGCTTTCTGCTTTATGCTTCATGGTTAAACTATTCTGCTGGGTGGTTAAGGACAAGTTCAACCAATACCTGTATAACAAAACATGTAACTTTTATAACTCCAACAATGTTCCAAATCTCCTCAGGATTTAACTTGAAACCATTTAGAGTGCTTTGTAAAACTGTTGTCAGTGTCAGCCATCTGGATGAATCATAGCCATGGCTTGACCAATTTGTCCTCTGTGAAATCCTGAGAGAATGTTTTCTTTCTAGGTGTCTCTGCTTAGGGACACTGTACATTGTCGATTGATTTGCTCTGTGGCCCCATAATCACCTTGAACAGAAAATTTGGGACACCATTGTGTTATAGGATATTATGGCACAGGTTTTCTTATGTCCTGAGTCCTGACTGACCTTGAAGGGCTAAGACCAAAATATTGACTGTCCTTGAAGCCCTTCTTTTTCTCTAATTTTTGGTCTATAAACTTACATTCTTAATTTTCCAGGAGAGAAGCTTAGTGATATTACAACTCTATAATGTAGGTGCTTCAGCTTAACATTATTGTCTTTCTGAATATCAAATGTTTTACACTTAAGATGGAATTGGTATTTTCAATCAACCATCGATCTTCTAAGAAATTCCCATGGAATGTTTTAAATAACAGCTACACAGAAATTTAGGAATCTAAGCATATATAAAATTATATCTGGTCAGTCCTATTGACTTTTTCCTTGTCTTTCACTCTCTTTTAATACCATTTATTTGTTTTCTTGTAAAACTAAATAACATGTACTGCCCTGTTTGCCATAGCAGCCCCACCCAGAGGACTCCCTGAGGTGGTGCCTGATACTGGGCATGGTGGTGCATGCCTGTAATCCCAGCTCTAGGAAAGCTGCAAATAGCAGGATCAGTATGAGTCAGACCTGTGTAGTGAGACCCTGTAGACCTTGTTCCAAACACTAAATAAATAAATAAATAAATAGGCAAATCTCTTGAAGATATGATCACAGCGAAGGACTTTCTGAGCCCCAATTTGATAACATGAAGAATCAATATGAAATTATATTTAAGTAAATTTTTCTACAAAACAAAGGAAACAACCATAAGAATGAAGAAACAATATAAAGATTAAGAAACTATTTTCCAGGTATTCAAGGAGACCTAATATCTAGAATATATAAAGGAGTCAAAACTTTAAACTCCCCAAATAAAAGACCCAATCAAAAAGGAGCAATTTAAATTGATAAACACATCTTAGCAAAGTAAATGGCACAATTAGTACATGTAAGACAATTGGTAACTAGCACTGAGACTTTGTCTTACACCAGAAAAATTACTATCATTATGCATTCAAAAAAAATATTTGTCTGGTTGTATGGTAAAGAAACTCTCATATGCCTTGGGAATTACAAGTAAATAGAAGCACAGTGGAGATCAGCATGGAAATTTCACTCAATCAGCTGCCTTATTTCTGCATACCTTTCTCCAAAGAATTAAATATATTAAATTATGTTGATCCCTACATAATTATATTTAAAACTACACAATACAGAACAGCTAAAACTTAGGAATATCTTGTCTATCTACTAACAGACATAGAAATGATGAAAAATGTGATGTATATGCACAATGTACTCAGCCATTAAGAAATAGAAATTTGTCATATCTGTTGGAAACAGAGTGCAGCTTGACACTATAATTAAACAAAAATCTGCTTTATTTATTTACATCATGGCTGGCTATGCCTGCCCTGGAAGTGGGGCTGGCACAGCATGTGGTGCTGGGGATTGAACTTTGGTCCCTGTGGTTGCCTAAAGTTGCCTAAGCAGAAGCTTTAAACTATTGAACTATCTCACCAGACCAACATTATGATTTTAATTTAAATAAGAGAGACACATCAATCCCCGTTTCTGAAGAAAAAAAAAAATTGTTATGTTTTTAGCTGCACATGGTTGTAAGTGCCTATAATCCTCACACTTGGCGCTGGAGCAAGACAACAGTGGGCATGCAGGGTCTCCTCGGCCTAAGTTGTGAGCTTATAGGGAACCCCTGTCTCAAAATGCACAAACAGAAAAATTTTCAAAAATATTTTATATATAACCACTCATGAATTCTAAATATCAAACGTTAAGGTCAAAATTCACTAATAGGAAGGAGTTTGTCAGAAGTCCTTGCATTTCACCATGCATTCGGGACCTTCTTGCTCACTTCACAGAGTTCTATGTTGCTGTGTCTTCAAGTAAATCTACATCGCAAGAGGAGCTCTAGTTTCTATAGATGTCATGGAGAATTTCATTACCTTCTACCATTTGGGTTCATGATAACCTTAGGATTACATCTACCTGGAGATTCAATTATTTTATGAAAAAGAAAGATTATGATTTGTTGTCTCCCTATCCTATCACAAAAAAGTTTGTATTTTTAATTTCAAAGTAGGAAATGATACCTAGAAATAAAAGAAAGTCTATATGATATTTCAGGAAAACTGAATTTCAGTAGGAAACCAATAAAGTTAATGTCTTGATTTCATGGTCTTTACATGCTAAGCCATGATATCATAATCATGTCATAGTAAAAAGCTGTGGAATATATTACATAACTGGTACTTATTTTCACTACTTATGGTAGTGATTTCATTGTATTTTTCTGCATTATTTTTAGGTAAGAATCTTTTAAAAAATTACATTGTTATGGTTTATGTCTAGTTGTCCCTCCAAGTCTCACGCAGTCATGGGGCAGGGACTTCTATAGATTGAGACTTGACATATGAGTCACTGGGATTATGTGATTTAGTACTGATCTAGAGTTTGAGACTTGATCCAATCCCTGGGATTATGTGTTTTTAGTACTTCTGGGATTATGAATGTAGCCTAAGGTGAATAAGCTGAGGCAGAGAGCCTGATGTAATTTAAAAAGAGACAGACAGACAGACTAGCACTGTTGCTCTCTGCTACCCTGGTTGGTCGATTGCATCTGTCACCATTGTTGCTGTTCCACCTCCATGAACTGGTTGCTCTCTGCCCTGTTCCACTCAGCCTCGAGCCAACTGAATATAGACTGAAACCTCCAATAACTGTGAGCTAATAAACCTTTCCTTCCTTCATCTTTAATGCCAGCTATTTGTCCCAGCAACAAGGAAACAGTAACTAAGACAGAATTTGGTACCAGAGAAGTAAGTCATTGCTGTGACTAACCTGACTATGTGGATTATAAGCTTTTGGGAATGGCTTACAGGAAGAAATAGGAAAGGTTCAGAGATGTCGGCTATAATCAAAACACTGGAATAGCTTCAGCTGTTCTGTTTGAGAGATCTGGTCAGAACTCAGACCAGAAGACTGTCTTGAAACCTGGGTATAAAGAATGGCTTATCAGCAGAGATTGGAAACTTTTGGAAAGTCTTCTACTTGTGAAGACCTGGAAAATCTTTGGCTGTTCTGTAGGGGAGATTCTGGTCAGAACTCAGACCAGAAGACTGACAGAAGGCCTGCCTGTAAAGACAACATTGAGGAGGTTTCTGCTGGGAAAAAAGGACAGCATTGGTCAGTGGACTCCAGATGATTTGTTCTATGGATTGGCTGAAAGTCTGTCGGAATTTTGGTCAAGCTCATAGACTTTGCCTAGAATGAGATTAAGCATGGCAGACTGATTAATCTTTCAAGAGATATTTGGAAGCAGCAAAATATTGGAGCAGTGGCATGATTGTTATTGGTGGCTTTTAGAAAGATTTAGTTTGAAAATCAAGAGCAAATAGCCAAGAAGGATGATTTAAAATGTGAGTTTGGCCAGAAAGGAAACATCAGGAAAGCTGTGGACTGCAAAGATGGAGCTAAAAGGATCTCCACTGCTAGGAAGGAAACAGAGAATCAAAAGGATGACCTGAGGGCTTCACAAGTGGCAGCAGCTCTCTGCTATTCACAGCCTCAGAATTGCAAAGGCCAGAGGTATTTCCTTAGAAGAAAGCCACAGAGACCTAAGTACCAGAATGGTGGCAGCGACCAAACCAGGTTCCAAAATGGTGCCATCATGAAGAATGCATTCCTTAGAATCAGGGTTAGAGTGCAGGCATTCTGAGGTTAAGAAGGCTTCCACCTCAATTTCAGAAGAAGGGCTGGGAGGCTAGGCAGTGTGGCCCTGAGAGGGCAGTGTGTAAAGCTGTGTGTGAGAAGGCTGTTCATTGCAAATCCCAGAAGTTTGGAAAAGCTTGGAACATAGATCATGCAAAGAGGGAACAAAGCTGGACTAAGAGAGAAGCAATGGAAACTACCACTAGGAGCCCTGTAGGGACTGAGCTGCATAAAGCCTTTGCAGCTCACAACTCAGTGCAGACTGTTTTGGATGTTCCATTTGGAACTATGGGATTTCAAGCTTACCCTGGTGGACTTAGGATATGTGTTGGTTCCAGTGTTTTGTATTACTCTGTGTTTGCAAGTTTTGGAATGTTAATGTTTATCTTATGCCTTTGAATTTTGGATATGTTTAATTTTTCTTCTGTATAGGAGCTCACAGATGACAGTTTGCCTTGGTCCTTGGAGGACACTTGAGATTTGGACTTTTCAGCAATACTGAAACTGTTGGGACTTTGGCAACTCTTCCAGATGGACTAAAATGTCTTTTGTACAAAGGGGTATATATGAGACTTTGGGGGCCCAGGGATGGAATGTTATGGTTTATGTCTACTTTTTCCCCAAAAGCCTCACGCAATCATGGGGTGGGGACTCCTATAGATTGAGAATTAACACATGAGTCACTGGGAGTATGTGTTTTAGTACTGATCTAGAGTTTGAGTCTTGATCCATAATCCCTAGGATTATGTGTTTTAAGTACTTATGGGATTGTGGGTATAGCCTAAGGTGAACAAGCTGAGGCAGAGCCTGAATGTAATATAAAGAGAGACAGAGAGACAGACTATCGCTGTTGCTCTCTGCTCCCCTGGTTGGTCGATCGCATCTGTTGCCATTGCTGCTATTCCGCTGCCATGAACTGGATGCTCTCTGCCCTGTTCCACTCAGCCTTGAGCCAGGCAGATATAGACTGAAACCTCCAGTAAGCGTGAGCTAATAAACCTTTTCTTCCTTCATCTTCAGTGTTGGGTCTGTGTCCCAGCAACAAGTAAAGAGTAACTAAGACATGCATACTGACATTTTGTTAAGTAGGATATAACATAGTTCTGAAAGAAAATTTATTGCATATTTTCCAGAAAGAATTTAAGATTTTAATACAAAATATATTCTGTTTAGAATATTGTGTATGATATTCAAAGTTTAGTCCCATATAGCTGATGTTAATTCAATAGCAGTTTAAAAAATAAATAAATTGTCCCATATAGCCCATATTTACAATCTGCTATTTAATTTTGGTTTCTAAAATATCAAATATTACAAAAGCTCATTAGTTAAGCCCATTAGTAATAATGTATCTGAATGTGATAACAGACAAGAGTATAAGGATAATTTAGGAAATATGAACTTCTAATACTTTAATTCCTTTTTTAGTGATTCTGAGAACATTATTCAAAAATTATAGAAACTGTGTTTCTATAAACATACTTACAGAATGTATGTGTGTTCATATGTTACTATAAAGGTTAAAACAGACATTTACATCATGATTATGAGATAATACATTACTGAGAATTCACAATTAAAACCTGCAGAAAAGATTTTGCCAAATTCTTGCTCCATCACTTTAATGATAAATTTGGTTAATTTCACAAATATCTTAGTTTTTCCTTCCGACTTTTTGGGGCACTCAGAGTTAAGACAGAGTCAAAACTCATAACTCTGAGAGGCTTTTTATTTTGTGAACATTGAAAGTAAGTACAAAGTGTAGAAGTTTTGCACTGTGATCATTTTTATTCTGGAAATAAAAAGGATGACGTAATAGCAAGTTGGAAAGGAAGGTTTACAATAGACAGTTATCATCTAAGATTCACGGAGAAAATGATACATAAGTGAAGCTTGCAGTAAGCTTCAGCCACATTATATCAGGAACAAGAGCCACTGCAATGCCTCTGAGAAATGTGCAAGTTGTTCACATGATGCAAATTGGGCCTTGGGCCACTGCAAGGAACAAGCGAAGTTGAATATTAGGCTGAAGAACAAGGTGGTAAAAATTATAAAATGAGATCATTAATGAGCTTAGGTCATTCCTATTGATTCCTGCAGATCTCCCTCTTTTAAAAGCTCCATTCCACGAAAGTAATGCTGCAACATAATGATAACATCACTTTTGTCCAGGTTTTACTTCAATTATTCAGTCACAGCTCATAATACTGAGCGCTTATTAGGTGACATAATCTGAAATGAGTTCTTTGTTATTTCACTTGATGTTTATGATAAGGCATTTGTAGGAGAGATTTAAGTGTTGCTAGGTAAACTAAGGATCATAATGGAGAAAAACTAAATGCATACAGATGGTGTTAGAATCTGCCAAAAAATACTCTCTTCATTGCACCAGCACTATTAGCAGCAGATCCATGGCTCTAATTTCCACATCCCTCTGTCACAATTCTCTAGAATCCTGCCCTGTGTGGCTTGGTATTGTTACACTGAAGAAAATGATTCTGATATCCAGTTTTCAAACTTGTATGAGTCTATCAATATTCTTCTGGTAACAAAGCATAGCCCAAGATTAGTTCAGAAAATGTCCTTTTATTTTCATAAATTTCAATATATAGTTGGTCTTTCCATATTTTTGTCCTATTGTTGTCATTTCTAAACTTTCTTTATTACTTATTACTATCAAATCTGAATCTCAAAAAAAAAACCCAAAAAACAAAAAAGTATAAATTTCATGCCAAAGATATAAATTTTATACTAAGCTAAGGATATCAATATTCTGAAATATAGTGGGTAAATGCAATACATGTGAATGTAGATTCCATCCTGCAGTCTCAGTACTCTGGCAGGTAGAGGCAGGAAGAATAGTAAGTAGGGCCCATGCAAGATAGCTTAGCAACACATCAAGGCTGACTTGAAATATGAAACAAAAGAGTAATAATAAGAAGAACAATAATAACATCTATATTTACATCTCTGTGAATCCTGTGTTCACCCCTCAGTACCACTAATCCAACAAGAGCAAATGAAAGGTCAGCTAGAATTGGTACTCATTAACATTTCCTTTCCATCTCTTTTGGACTTCTCTTATGAAAGTTGTTAATATTTGTGTATTATATAAAATATTATATATGATTATTTGGGGGAAGAAACAAACAGCTTTTTGTTATATCTATAATGTTATATCTCATTATAGATATAATACTTAATACAAAATCAGAAGTATAGCATAATGACTAAGAATGTTAGGTGATACAGGTCTTGCTTTAACTTGCCTATAACCACCCAGTAGAAAAGTTTAACCAAGGCATAAAAAAAAGGTAGATTAGTATGTTGAGCTGCAAAAGGCTTAATTTAACAGCTTCCAATATTGCCAGCTCTGCCAATAACCTATGAAGTATGTTAATGTAAAAAAAAAATAAAACTTGCCTAGTCTTAAACACGACTACATACATACATTAGCTGACGTACTTTTAAAAATTACATTGGGTGAGAATCTTTGAAGGAAAATTAAATTTAATTTTTCGTATGATTTTGAGGAGTAAATAGCTTAATACCAATGAAGAATGCAGGGTAACTCACTCAAGGCTCCTTCTGTTTCTTTCTTTGGCAGAAGTTTTCTTCTCCCCCAAAAATATATTCTGCACTTAATGTCCATTCTCTAAAGTTCATTTTATAATTTTGGAGAAGCTTTTAGTAGATATCTAGCAGACAGGGCGTTTCTTTCCTGTATAACATTAGGAGGTCTTCTGCTAAGATCATTGGATAAGAGTGCTTCTTTTTTTTTTTTCATTGACTTTGCATTACAGTTCATTTAGCTTCAAACTTTTTGTAACAGATTTTTATGTTTCAAGTCTTGTCTTTGCCCTTTCTTTATAATTGTTTATGCTTTTTCTCTCTTAATTTTGTTACAGTGATGATAAATCTAAGTTCACACATCAGACAGTTATAGGGTTGTGATACTTTTAATGGGACATTTTTATTCCTGTTTTGTTCTTGTATATATTGCATTTGAAATAGTTATTAAATTTTCTGGCATTCACTTACTTGACTTTATTTAGAGTCTAGCTCAGACTGAGAGAAACATACATGACTATATAAAACATAGGATTCCTTCCTCTGGCTCAAAACTGCTAGGTCAGCAGTCATCTGTAAGACTGGAAGGTCAGGTGTCACTGGGGTTCATCGACTCTGATCCTCCAGTACTCTCTAGTGGAAATATCAAGCTTGTTCTGCTTCAGTCCACTTTATCTGAATTCACTCCTGATGTTTACTTCCGACTTGGTAATTTCCACTTTAGACACATATGAAATTAGAAATGAAAGAATTCTAGACTGTCCACCTTTTCCTCTTATTCTACAACAAAAAGAAGCCCATAGAAAATGAACATTTGCTAACTCTGAACAAGGGGGTATGATGAGGGACACGTGCTCCCTCTCTCAGTCAGAATTATTCCTGACCAGGAGAACACATATAAAGGTCATGTCCCAGCTTAGCATGCTTGAGAGATCTCCCTTGGGAGGTTGAGCCAGAGACACAGAGGAAAGAACCAACTTTTGGGTGACACCAGAAGAAGCTGTTTCCAAAGCACCAAACTTACAGGACAAAGCACATCTGTCCTAAAGGAAGATCTTTAAGCTTTACTGCTCCTGCCCTAGCTCTAGTTATTATTTATGTGTATAGGAAAATATTCTGATGAGAAGTTCTGGACTTTAAAACCTTTAATGAAAACTTATAAAGCTTGAGGCAGTGATCTTGCTTAGGCTTTCCCCTATCCCTTAAGGAACTTTGACAGACAGAGGTTACTCTGCCAGCTAGTTAAATGCTCTGACAGCATCTGTCACTGTTAAAGCAGAGGACAGATTTCCCCATTGAAGCCAATGTTCAACAGAATATTGTCCAGACAGACAACTGAATTCCTTTATGGAGACAGATCTCTGATTTTTTTTTTTTCCTCTCCTGTGAAACCAGGGATTGAACTCACCAAGCAAGCATTTATTCTAGTGATCTAAATACCCAGCCCCATAACATTTTTTTTTTGTTTGTTTGTTTTTGTACTTTAGGGGAGGTTCTACAGAGTATTCAAGGTCACACTACTATTTGGGATCATAGCGATACCAAGATCTGGGATTATTTGTGTGCTGCATCACCACGCCCCCATGCCCAGGCTCAGTTGCCTTCCCAGCGTGCCCCTGGGCTGGGGCTGGCAAGGCAGGCCAGGGGATCAAGCCTCTGCTCCCTGCACTTGCTTGCAGGAGCTTTAATCTGCTGAGCTATTTGGTCAGCCCTAGATCTCTGGTTTTGTGAGCTAAAAGAAACTGAACAACTTAGGGACCATGGACAGGGCTACTCTGGTTGACATAAAAGGTTCTGTAGTGGACACTAGCTCCTGATCACTGAAAAAACTCCACTTGTTTATCATACTTATAAACCAGAAATTGCCTTTAATTTTTCTTAGCTTTAAAATTACTTAGAGCTGGGTGTGGTGGCACACACCTGTAATCCCAGCACTTGGAAGGCTGAGGCACGAGGATCAATGTGAGTTTGAGACTAGCCTGTGGTACAAAAATGAGCTCAAGGCCAGCCTGAACTGCATAGTGAGACGTTGTCTCAAAAAGACAAAATAAAATTAATTAGATTATCCCTCTCTCCAGGAATTAGTCTGAGATAGCTTGTGATAACAATTTATATTTCTTAGACGATAGAAGTGATTTGCATCTTCCTCTTACACATGTTGACTAAGAGCAAGAAAGTGATTTAGGTCAGTCTTTTCTTTCATATGTGTGTGTAACACAAATGTTACTTTACTTACATACTCAATGTGATTGTTAGATGATAAATCTAAATTTAATGTGCAAATTTCAAATAGAAAAATTTGAATAAAACATAGTCTTGTCCTGTTGTTAGGAAAAATTGCCCGGATGATTAAATAGATAACACAAAGGTATGGAAGACTTTAGCCCTAGGGTTCAGAAGAAAATTATTCAAGTCAGTGGTTGCTTTTATCTGTCTTCAGAGTTGATCTTCACAGCACACACAGAGACATGCTCTACTTTCAAATCACCTTTACCTATATGCCCTCTTCCAAAGAACAAGAACCAATAGTTTATTACAAAGTTATGCTTCATTCTTTAAAAATTGCCATCACAGGGCCCGGCGGGATGGGTCAGTGGTCTAAAGCACCTGCTTGGGAAAGCTTGGGCAGCTTCAGGGACCGCGGTTCGATCCCTGGCACCACATGCTGCGCCAGCCCTGCCCTCAGGACGGGCTGAGCCAGCCATAAAAATGAGTGAATAAACAAACAAAGGTTCTGAAACAAGAAAATAAAAATAAAAAATAATAAAAATTACCATCACAGGGGTTCCATCCCCAGTGTACCTTGCTGGTCCTGGCCCTGGGGTGTGATGAGATAGTGATTGAGATTGGGCCTGGTGGCGTGCGCCTGTAATCCCAGTGCTTCAGCATGCTTGAGGGGCTGCAAACAAGAAAACCATTACAAATTCGATCTGTGTAGTGAGATTCTATAACTCTGTATAAACACATAAAAAGTAAAATGAACTTATACTTTTAAGGGTTCTATAGGAATAAGTTTACAAGCTCCCTAAGAAGACAAAATTCAGCAATAGCAGGAGGTGGATTGGACAGATTTTTTTTTTTTTTTTTTTTTTATTCTAGGGCATGGTTTATAAGGTTTAGGGTCTCACTACTATATCAGACTCAGTCTATCTGCTTGTTTACAACTTTCCAATAGCTGTGATTACAGGCAGGCACCATCATTCCCAATCTTAATTGCCTCTCAGTGTGCCCTTGGGGTCTGGGCCAGCGGAGAAGTGAAAAGAAAAAAGTTGTCCTCTGCTTTGTGCAGATGGCATCCACTTGGCCTGGAGTGGAGTCTACTCAAGGAATGCCTTGAGAATATTGAAATAGAAAAGAAAATCAAAGAAGGATGTCCAATTTCTTTTTTTGAATTTTCTATTTTTGTATTTCAGACATTGAGCACTCAAAGTTGAATGCTCTTACTCCTTTAAAATGCATTCTTAAGTACTGGAAGATGCTTGATTGTTACATGTTGAAAAACAGCTCTTTTGATCATTTTTCTGCGTATGCACATGACCTGCTTATCCTCTGGAGCCGAAATGGAATGGAGAGGAAAATATTCATTGAAATGTTCTTTTATAACTAAAATCATGCAGTAAGAAAGAGGGCAAAGGTCAGAACTGCCTTATGTTCAAACTTTCTTTACATTAAAAAGTAATTCTTAATTATGCTCAAAGTATAATCATAATCCATATGATACTACCCATGTTCATATGAACCTTTCAGTGCCTTAAAGAAGCTCAAGCTAGATATTAGAAAATTTTCGGATTGATATAGGCAACTAAGTTTGATAAAATATTATACGTGGTCTGACAGAGCTAAACTCTCAAAGGAGTATGTGCAAAATATGAGATTTATTGCAACTGTGGACTAGAAAATTACCACCTCATGAGCCCTAGACCTCAAAACTGAAAATAAACAAATGTACCTACATGATTTATAAGGATAAACATCAGGGATCAATTTTCAATCACTTTGAGTAAACTAAGAAGAGTCACCAGCCCAACTCACTACATGAAAAGCGCCTGTTCTGCTTCACCACTTTCTTTGGGACTTGCTTCTGTACTTGATTCCAGTTTAATCAATTGAGCTATGATACTCACAATATGACTAGTTGATCATAGTTCTGTCGCACCTCATATTCACCTTGAGATTTCCTATATCTCTCACACTGGTCCCATATTATGATGCAGATTTGATGTACAAAAGTCCGTAGAAGAGCCAGGCATGGTGGTGCATGCCTATAATCCCAGCACTTGGGTGGCTGAGGCAGGAGGATCAGTGCAAGCTCGAGACCAGCCTGGGCTACAAAAGTGAGTTCAAGACCAGCCTGAACTGTCTTGTCTGAAAAAGACAAAAAAAAAAAAAAAAAAAAAAAAAAAAATCCCTAGAAGGGTCATGGTCCTTGAAAAGCTACTAAAGATGCTTTCTGGTTTTTCTCCTGGTAAGAAGTTTTCTTTTCCCAATAAATATATTCTGCTCTTAACCTCCATGTTTCCTCAAAGTTACACCTTGATTTTAGAGAACAAGCACTTATACCAGACATTCAGCAGGTTGTCCAATGTTTTCCCCTATATGAAGATGACCCTGATAAATATAATGATGTTTGTAAAAGTTTTACTTAGACATATAAGATAGGCTGGAATGATATATTGTTAATATTAAAAATGACTTTTAATGGGAGTTAAGCAGCATTTTTAAGCTGCTATTACACCTGGAGATGAATATCACGTTGTTAATTTTATTCAGTCAGAATATAGACAACCACGGGAGCTACCAGCTTGGGCCTCCTGGACTAAAGCAGACCCTAAATAAGACTGGTCTAGCAGCCATACAAAGTATTGGAATGAGAAATCATTTCAAGTGTGTATTCTTGAATATCTGCAATATATATAATCCCAACCCTTTAGTTGACTTACTGGAGGCACCAATAAAACATTTGCTTATGCAATAAAAGACAGATTTTGCTTAAAGCTATGTTTATTATCCAGTAATCCATAATATTAGAAAAAAAGCTACAATAGATAGCTTTTGCTTGAGACAGTGCACTTGATATTTTGGTGTAAGCTTTCTCCTTAGTACTATATAATTGGAACTGGGTGAAAGCCTAGAAAAACAAGATGAGGAGACCAAAAACTTCTAGCTTTTGTGGTGGCTTTAAAAGAAATAGACACTAAGTCTGATTCTTGGGGATCTAAAAGGAGTTCACCAGCTAGACTCAAGTGTTCCTCCTGTGGAAACCCAGGCCATAGCTGATGTATTTTATTTTGCAGTTAAATGACTTTTATTCATGAAAAGTTAGGTAAATCATAAAAGAGCAGTATATGTGCTGGCTGTAAATTTGATAGAACTGAATAATGGATATATGTATAGTCTAGAATAGCTCCTCAAAAAAAGTCTAGTTTTCTAAGGAAATATAAGTGCTATGATTTATGTCAAGATGTCCTCACAAAGTTTCATAGAGTCATAGATGAGCAGGCCTTTTGGAGGTAGTAAATGTAGTTTGTGATTTGTCCATTGTCTAGTGCTGGGTCTGGGCATGTGAATGCTACACCTTGCCTAGAATTGGCAGCCTGCACGCACTATAATGGAGGAAAGCAGGTTTGTTCCTCTCTTTTGTTCTTGTTGCTTTTGCTGTCTTCTGCCATGAACCATGGGGCCCTCTGCCATGTGCCACCCTGACATGGAGCCACCTGATTTTTTTTATGATAACCTCTATAAATTAGAAACTAAATAAATCTTTCTTTCTTTATAATTGGTGTTTGATATTTTATCTGAGCAACAAAAGTAACTAAAACACTCTGTTATTCTTTTCTTTAGCTTTTCTCTCATTCCTCAGTGCATGAACTGGTTCAGGAAATATCTATACTTGCCTTGCCTTTACCTCAACTACTCAAGTGAATCCTACACACTGAGTTCAGTTTTATAGTCCTGAAGGGAAATACATGTGGTCTCCATGTACTTACTTTCAAGCACCGCAGCTAATTGCTTTAATCTCTTCTACATTTTACTAGTGCTTTTCATTTTGAAAAGAAAATAATCTTGAGGTCAGGATCTATCTTCACTTATCACTGTCATCATATATGTATATGGATATTATTGATTTATGAACAATCATGAATATATGCTACAAGTTATTGACAAGTAATAACTAAATCTTTGACATGTCAACTTCAATAATGAAAATCAAGAAATATGTCTCACACTTTTTCTGTAAAGATAACATCTGTGTGTTTGGACATACTAAGATCTATCATACTTAAATGAGAAGATTTATCACTTGCATGTTTATCAAATCAAACTAAATTCTTTAAAAAAATCTATCCTTTTAAAAGATGCACTGAGAATGATATTTAAGCTCAGATCACCTTAGATTAGAAGTTCATGGCTACAGAACTTTTCCTGTTTAGCTTGCATTTAAAATGGCAGCAGGAGAATTCAGTGGATTGACTTGTTACCGCAATGATTTCTACTGATATAGATGTAGATTAATGCATGGGTAGTCTTGCAGGAATTTTATTCTGCATCTCTGTGAACAATAAAACATCATTTTGTCTGACTCTACCACGTAAAGGCAGAAAGGTTTCAACAAATGGAAATATAGAGGGATCATTATTTCAAGCAGATGTATTTATTGGAAAAAATAAAAAGAATGAAACTTTCTTTCTCAAAATGGTTATACATGTGAATGGATAGGATGAATAGAAAGGGATTTAAATCACAATTTGAAAGACTATAGAGTTTTTTTTAACTTAATTACATTACGTGATTTTGATCAGAGATGTGTTCTAAGGAGATTATCACAAAGCAGAGCGCTAAAGCATGAATCAGAAAAGAAAAAGAGTTGCATTGGTAAGCTAATTATCAAGTTTCAGAAGAGGTAAAGTGTAAGCTCAAGGTGGAACAGCTGACTTGGAACAGTGATATGGAACAGCTAAAAGGAAAAGGACAGAAAGGAAAACATCTAATTTAACAACTGGAAAATAATGGAGGAGTAAAAAAATGTGATTTCATAGTTGAAAAACAAGAGATTGAACAAGGCTTTTCATGTTTTATGTGATTCGTTTTGTTATGTTAGTAGTCAAATGTCAAAATATTGTTCTGAGTAATATATACAGTTACTGAAGATGTAATTTCAGATTTTCCTGATGTGTATAAAGTATCATGACAAGCAGATTATTTAAAAGCTGTGCTTCTAGTTAAGCTAAAAGCAAGACAGCCCAGTTTACACAAAAAAACTCTTCAGTTACACCATCTACTGTTTCCTGCAATGTTTTTATTTCCTGCCAAATGAGAATCTATTTACCCTTTAGTTCTATGCTATGCTGTAGGACACATAAAAAGACCATTGGTTTGAAACATAAGAAGGGTCTCTTTGCCATTCTTATCTACATCGGTTTTAGCTAGTAATATATCCTATTTGGTCCATTCTATACCAAACATTGTCTTGAGATTCCAACGGTGTAATCAAACTTTAGCCTAAATGTCAAATTCAACTCTACATCTTCCCTTCTCAGTTTAATTTTTGATATCATCAAATGGTAATACAGCGTGAGTTATGAGATGAGAAATAAGTCAAGCCTAAAATATTCATATGCTTGGAATCTTTCTTACAGATAGAAAAAAATGACATGAGCAGAATGTAGAAAGGTGATATAACCATCCCACATGGTAAATGGGGTACAACAAACCCAACACTGAAACAAAAAGCAATAACTGACTCTTTAGATTGAAATAAGGGACCCAAATTATAGGTTGAATTATGTTTATTATAAAAATAATACAGTAAGCTCTTAAACTTGGAAATATTTAAACTGCTATTAATTTTGAACTTGAGGGACTTGACAAAGACAGGTAAATTAAGAATAATTTGTGTTAGTTTAAGATAAGGTTACTTCTTGCAAATTCATGTTAAATTATAAAATAAATATGTTAAATATATCAGTATAAATTTATAAATCTGTCAGTGAATATTTATTGTGTGTTGCTAGACATATTCTAGATGCTTTGAATACAAACAAGAAAAAAGAACAATCAAAAGCATACCTGCAGATAAGCAGTAAACAATACAAAGAATAACTAAATCTGTTGTATAGGGTATTTAAAAAGATAACTCATTTTATAAGGAAATATTAAACTATGTAAAAGATTTTGATGTCATCATTCTGTGGTGACATTAAACTTTATATAGGAATGAAAAAATAATATTTACTGAGGAAATTAGAAGTAATTGATAAAGTTGACATAATGTAAAATAGGCTATATTCATTATTTAAAACTCCTGATGGATAAAGGTATGTTTGAAGCCCTGTGGATGCTTGTGCTGTCAACTGTGACTGTGTAAAGTCCTATTTTGGTGAAAGCATGACTCTGTCTCTGGAGATCCAATTAAGAATACAGAATTAAAAGATGTGCACACTTTTATCACAAACACAGAAAATGTAGTCCTTCACAAGTGATCAGATTCCCTTTGAGGTGTTTTAATACAGAATTAAATGAAAAGCTATCACAATTAGGTTATCAATAATTCCTACCACTGAAGTTATTGCCACTCAGCAAACTCAAATCCCTTCTGTAAGAAATTTTCTCCGTGCATTGCTTAACTTTAGCCCTTTTTCTCTCTAAATTCCAGGATTTGAGTAAATAAGCCAAATAATAAAGATAAAGTGGGATATATTTCTGGATAGGCTTATTAGCCAACAAAGACTAATTTATTGAAATCAACTTTGTTTTTTTTCTTTTTGTTTTTTTGTTTTTTGTTTTTTTTTTGTCTTTTTGAGACAGGGTCTCACTATGCAGTTCAGGCTGGCCTTGAGCTCACTTTTGTAGCCCAGGCTGGTCTTGAACTCACACCGATCCTCCTGCCTCAGCCTCCCGAGTGCTAGGATTACAGGCGTGCACCACCACGCCCGGCTCTGAAATCAACTTTGAAAAAAATATGTATAAAGATCTTCACCATGATGGTCATTTTTCTAAAGGCGTATTTTAGGGTTCTTATCTTAATTGCGAAGGCAATTAACTGTTACTTAAATATTCAGGATTAAGATAAACAATTTGGCCTAATAAGTAAACAGCTTAATAGAGCATGGATTTTGCTATCATCTGTCTGTCTGTCTGTCTGTCTATCTATCTATTTATCTGTCTATCTTTCTATCTACCTATCTGTCTATCTATCTATCATCTACCCTGGGCAGCCAAATACAATAATTATAGACAAACTAGCAAACAAAACAGTGAAACAGTAAACAGCTCATATCCAACTAATCAGTTATCTTGCATAACTAATTTACTTAATAACAAACTTTATAATACAATGCAGTTGGTTTATGATATTCTCTTACCCCTTTGTTACTGTTAAAGTTTGCTCACATTACTTGATTATATTAAGCAAAACAGGCCCTCAATACAGTATTCGTCACACTGTGGCAATGTGGATACAAACAAACACATTTCTCTTTTAGTGAATTACTATCTATCAGACACTAAATCTACTATGGAAGCATGTACATTTTTATTAACAGTGAATTGCACAATAGATTTTTGACAATCACACGAACATGTAATTTCATAGGCAATTAAAAGATACAATTTTATCTCAAATGTCTCCTTCCTTCTCCTTCTCCTTTATTCCTTCCTTCTTTCCCTTTTTCTCTCTTTTCTTTCAGAAATATATTCCTAATCACTGATTTCAATAGATAACTGAAAACAATATGAGCTGCATTTCCTAGAAACCATAAGGCTTTTCTAGTTCCTTTTCTTCCATAAATTTCACTAGACTTATATAGGACTCTCTCAGTTGTTATTTAGTCTATTCTACTAGAATCTTCATTCCATAATTTAGCATGTCAATTTATTTTTAATTTTTTTCTTTTGCAAACAAATTTATTCTTTGGTTTTTTTTTTGATTTCTTCAAGAATGTTCCATAGTATTAACAGGAAACTAATAAGCAGATAGGGGTCATAATATATAGATATTATCCATAACTGTCTGGTCATATGTGTATAGACAGTATACATTTATCTTTCTCTTTGACATTTTATATATTTATTCTAGATTACTCAGGTCTTTCAGACAAGTTAGCAGAAAGGCATAACAGGTAAACTTATCAAAAGAGTAGCTTAAATGATGTCATTTTAGTTAACAAAATATATCATCAAGGTTTATGAAACTTTAGATGAGTATAATTTTGAATAACATTCTTTAAAGTATCTTGAATGTACATGTGTATACACATAAATTGAGATTGATAAAAATATACATTAACTATTAATTTCCAGATAATATATTATGAGATATATTACAGTATTAAGATGATTAAATATTATTTTTCCAGGGAATTCATATTTTCAAATTTGCTATAATAAGCATTTTTCATTTTTATTATTTTCCTATTTAGAAGAAATAAAAAATAGTGGCGTTATTTTAAAACACTAGTAAACAAGGATGCAATCAATTTATTAAATTGGGCTCTGATATTGGACAGAAATATATTAAAAACTGACTTCATCCCTTGTTTGTTATGTTACTTTGAACTTCAATTTCTTTATCTCTGAAGCATTTAATACCAGTACTATCTTATTCATAAGAATGTTTGAAAATGTAATGAAATAATGAAAGTAGAGTTCCCATCTCAGTAATTACTTCACAGAGCTAAATAATTTTGAATGAATAATATTACGCTCATTATATTATTGATTGTAAGAATCATTTAAATGCTATCTTCCACGTTATTTCATCACTTTTCATAATGAAACCAATTTACCTTATAAGAATATATAATTACTAATAGAAAGTTAATATTACCTTCTGACTATGGTGTATCCTAATCATCATTTTATAAATGAAATTCAGAAATGAGCATCAAAAGTATGAAAGGTCTACACCCCTCTGTTACTCAGGTCTTACCCTAGAACAAGGAGGAGATTATGAATCTCTTCCATGATCGAGAAGCATGTCCTTTCATCTCTCTGTGACAGAATGTGAAGAGATGGCAGATAGCATAACGGGAAGGCTATAAAGCAAATGATGCCTGTGCCACTCAGCACTTCATTTGTCACTGTCCCTGTCGTCAGCTACTTCCCAAGTTAATTTTTCAAGCTCATATCGAACAGTTCTAGTCTCTCTTTTTCTTTCTCCCTCACTTTCAGTTCTTTGTGTAAGAACCTTGCCCTGACATTTCAGGCACAAAGTACTTTTGCCTAGCATCCCATTTGTGTATTCATGCCAGTGCCTCCTATATTTACAACTAGTTTTTTTCTCCCCATCTCTGACCAAGAAGAGGACAAGACCTAATGAATGTCAAGTAACCAGGATATAGGAATACCAAGTTGGTGTGAGTGACACGATTGAGGTGAATTATTGAACATAAAAGGATCATGTCAGCCGAGAACTGCACCTGGATTATACAACACATTATATTCTTTTTCCTTTTAGGTACTCAGCAATGGGAAAAATAGCAAAGCAATGATTAAAGGGTACTTCTTAAGTCTAAAAATGTTAATTAAAAGCTAATAAATTTGCACTTTCAACCACACAGTTTGTATAATTAACATATATCCTATCTGGTAAAATAAGCATTTGCCTTATTGTTAATTTACATAAAAATGCAAATATGAAATTTTTGAAAAGTTTTTCAATCCCTTAAGTGAAACACTGTTACCTATATGGTACATTTCAACACAACTCTATGTTCATAAGCATACTTTTCCATTAAAATTAATTTTAATCTTTATAATATCATGTATAATATTAGAAAAATTACTTTCACAAAATGTCTTTAAACATATTTATTCATAATGTATTTATTGGGGCTGGAGAGATGGCTCCATGGCACAAGTACCTGCCTGACAAGTACAAGGTTGTGAGTTCGAACCCCAGTCCCACCAAAAATCAAACGAAATGTATTTAGTCATATATTTATTACTAATTAAGATCAGTACCAACTCATTCATTCAACTTAGATTATAGAGGGGAAATAATTTGGAAAATTCTATACAAAAATTATGCCTCAGGGCCAGTGGTATATCTCAGTGAACTAAGTGTTTGCTTAAGGAAGTGCCAGGGCCAGGTTTTGATTCCTGGCCCCACCTGCCATGCAGGCTCTGCTCTGGAGCATGCTGTACCAGGGTTGAAGTCTGGGTGCAGTGGCACGCCTGTAATCCCAGCACTTGTGAGGCAGGAAACAGGAGTATCACTATGAGTCCAAGCTGTGTAGTGAGACCCAGCACAGAATAGAGAGAGAGAGAGAGAGAGAGAGAGAGAGAGAGAAACGAAAAATCATGTCTCATTTTCTACAAAGAGAATAAAGGAGAAAATATTTAAGATTCGGCAATTTTGAAAAATCAGAAATATGAATGCCATCAAGACTTTAACAAATGGTGTAATCAAGTCTTGTCTCTATTCTTGCAGAATCTCAGTGATTTTTTTTGGGGGGGAGGCTGGCTCAGCATGCCCTGGGGGTGGGACTGCTGCAGCATGCAGTCCCTATAGTTGCCTAAGCTAGCCTAAGCAGGTGCTTTAGACCGCTGAGCCATCTTGCCAGCCTTTGTTTCTATTCTTAAAATAGTAACTTAAAAAAAAATATTTGGACAAGGAAAGGAAAACCTTTTGAACAGGCAGGTACAAATCAGTTCTATAAGTGTTTTCTTAAAATATAAATAGAAGCAATCATTTATTCCTCCTCCACAGTAATAAACTCTGAAGAAAGGAACTGAGAATTTGTCTCACAAACATTAATAAAAGATATGCGGAAAAGGACTAAAAACAGCATGAATCTTCATAAATATCTGTTATGGTTGTGCAATATTTATGCTATTTCAGTGATTTTTTTCTAAAGAATATCATTAATTCTGTAAATCCATGAACACAGAATACTGTTGTGTCTCCTTCAATATCTTTCTGTATCAGCATTCTAGGGTTGTTGTTTAAAGAAACAAAAACCACAAAAAGAAAACCTAATGTATTTTGGGACTATGAAACAATCTTGAATAGTCAAAGCATTACAAAGAAAAGAAAGTAAAAGTAGGACATCATATTTCCAGATATTAAATTACAAAGCAATAATAGTTAAAAAACAATATGACATCATAAATTTTGTAGGTGCAACCACATAGAATAGAAAGGAGATAGTAGAAACAAATCAAAACCTACCTAATGTAATAAATTTCAATAAAGATATCAGGAAGATAAAACAGAGAATAGTCTACTCAATAAATTTTACTAAGAAGATAATATTTTCACCTGCAAAATACCTTACTGTGTACTACATGCAAGAATATGCTCACAGTGTCTGTATATGAAAATTGGACCTGAAAGATAAAGCTTATACAAAGGAACATAGGGGAAACTCGATATGAATTTTAGCAATGATTTTTTTTTCAATAGTGCAATGACAAGTTGAGGCAAAATAAAAAATAAAGCAATGTGATTTTATAAAATCTGCCAATTTGCTACACAACAAAGGAAACAATCAAGAAAATGAAAAAGAAGGCTGTTGCTTTTTTTAATAACAATCATACGTCAATTAAATAAGTATCATTCAAAATTCATAAACCTCTACAACTCAAAATTAGAAAAATAATTTAGAAAAATTCTAACCTGATTATAACTTTTTAGCTCATTATTTCCATTTTGTTTCTTTCTGTTTTCAAATCATACACGTACATGTACTCCACGTCTTAATACTTTCCTGAACTTATTCCATTCAATGTTCAATTGTTCATCCTAATAACTTTTACATGTGTTTGTCATTAATTCAATATTTACCTAAATTGTTATCTGTTCAAAAATATATCATACTCATTTTGTTCATGCATTTTAGATATTTATTTTTAAACCACATCTAGTTCACTTGAAAAAAATTCTATCCCAGTTTACTTTCACTTCTAAGATCCACGGAGAAATCAGGCTTTAGTTTTACAGTCTAAAATAAGTTCAGAATGGTTATGGGATTCTAGGAACAAAGCAGTAGAAGATGGGAGCAGACACTGCAAATAGAAAATTCTATAGCACAGGATGAAGTAAATAAGGACAGTAAGCAAGAACCTCTCTGAATAATTTGTCCTCATAATTGCTTAAATCTGAAATATCTTTGGGAAAAAATAATTAAAATATCACCATGATGAGATACATAGATAGATGAATGGACACATGGAAGGAAAGAATGATCTATGAAAACTCTTTTGATTGAACATGAAATTTCATTTTCTCATGAGATGAAATGTTATTCTTAAAAAGTGTTATTACTTGTATTGAAATGTTAGCAAGAAACACAGTATTGTGTATCTTACTTCATTTAATTTTCTTCTTAAAACTCATTGAGCTCAATTTAAACTCAGTAAAACAGTGATAATGACTTTCTGAGAATATAACAACAGAAAACATTTAAATTGGATTCATTTGAACTTTATTCACCTTAAGACAGAAAAGTGAACTTCTTTATTTCAGGAAGTGCATTTTAAAATGTAGCATCTCCAAATATAATGTTAAGGTGCTATGACATACCTTTTTTTTTTTTTTTTTTTGTCTTTTTGAGACAGGGTCTCGCTGTACAGTTCAGGCTGGCCTTGAACTCTCACCGATCCTCCTGCCTCAGCCTCCCGAGTGCTGGGATTACAGGCGTGCGCCACCACGCCCGGCTCTATGACATACCTTAATGTTAAGTGTCTATGACATATATATGGATTCAAATGTGTTTAAATAGAGAAAAATATTGCAGAAATCATATCCAGATAGTTGCATAATTAACAAAAATGCATTTATTTATTAAGATAGAAATAGATAAAAATAAAAAAAACAGAAGAAAGTGGAATTGTAGCTATGAACATTCATGTATTTTACATGTCTATGTCATTGGCAACTATGTATGATTTTTTGTGCTAAATTATTGATTAAGAACTAAATCAATTAACTATCATTTTTCTTTTTATAAATATCTTATGAATAGGATTAGATGGCACAGGTATAAAAGTGAAACACTTTCTCTGATGCAATATTTGATTACATTAAATTTGAGAAAAATGCATAATTAGAAAGACCAAACACTGTGTTTATCCTCATGAATGATAGACTTTAATACTTTGAGCCATAAACTACAATTAAGAAAATTGTTACAATGGAAGGAGATACTCCAAACATAAAAGGAAGGAAACCATTTGTTAGTTTTTTTTTTTAAATAAGCTCTTTATTAATTTTGGATATATTTGATATTTTATAAACTGTAGGCTAAAAACTAGGGAATGTATTATAAAATATTGTAGCTATTTTTTTCCAACTAAAGCTCTTTAAGGCTTGATGAGTGACCTGGTCGCGGAGCTCTGCAACAAGTGGCTCCATGTGTAAACACTATGGTGGAACTAAGCATGGAACAGCTCAGTGAGGGACCTGGTGGACTAAACCCAGTGCAGAGCAGATGTGTGAGAGGGAGAACTCTGCACGGAGCTGCTCAGTGTGTTGTGCGAGGAAGGGCTGAGGCCTGTGGATAGGCCTGGTGAGCTGAGGCATATTGCTAGGAACAGTGGGTCCCAGACTGAGGTCCAGACCTACAGAAAGAATCTCGAGGCATGGAGGCAGCAGGAGAAAATGTAGAAGAACTAGTCCAGCTGGAAGACTCTAAGACAGAGAATAGTGCCAAAAACAAACAAACAAATGAAAACAATAACACACTCTTAAAAGAGAAAGTAAAATTTCAGACACAATGAAACAAGAATTCTGCTGCCACCAAAGAGATATTTACAGCTGGGCGTGGTGGCGCACGCCTGTAATCCCAGCACTCCGGAGGCTGAGGCAGGAGGATCTGTGTGAGATGGAGACCAGCCTGAGCTACAAAAGTGAGCTCAAGCCCAGCCTGAACTGCATAACAAGACCCTGTCTCAAAAAGACAAA
>PVJA010031648.1:0-24744 GCA_004027025.1 Myocastor coypus
GAAGGAAGGAAGGAAGGAAGGAAGGAAGGAAGAAAGGAAGGAAGGAAGAAAGGAAGGAAAGAAGAAAGGAAGGACGGAAGGAAGGAAGGAAGGAAGGAAGGAAGGAAGGAAGGAAGGATGGAAGGACAGAAGGAAGGAAGGAACGAAGGAACGAAGGACGGAAGGACAGAAGGAAGGAAGGAAGGACAGAAGGAATGAAGGAAGGAAGGACGGAAGGAAGGAAGGAAGGAAGGAAGGAAGGTGAAAGGGTTTTGATAACGGGTGGGCCACACAGGAGGTGGGCTTTAAACCCAAGGAAGCAAGCCCATAGCTCAAGGCCGTCAGCCTGAACTGCCCAACTAGCAGGCAAAACTGCCAATGGGATGCAGCAGCCGCGGGCCACAGCATATGAATGGCAAAGGCGTTGCAGGCAACCAAATGTAAAACAAAACTTAAAAATATTTATAAAAACAGTAAGAAAACGCTTGGGCAAAGTTAAGCAAAATAAGACTGAAGAAAGACAGTCCAGCATGTAGCCCCAGGAAATTAAAGTGGAAGTGATAAAGGGAAACTGAAACGATGCCGAGACAGCCAGGGCAGACTGCTAGAACCTCAGTCCGCACTGAGCACAGCAGGCCCAGCACGGCCCCAAACTGAGCCCCAGCGTGCTTCTTCTGGAGCTACTGGCTTCTGCAGGGTCCTTAGAAATGCAGAGAAGTAAAAACAGGCAAAGCAACTTGGAAGGAAAACGGTACACATTTAAAAGACCAGGCCTCTCTTTAAAGTAAATATTTTGGGGGCCAGCGAGATGGCTCAGTGGTCTAAAGTACCTGCTTAGGAAAGCTTAGGCAACCGCAGCGACTGTGGTTCCATCCCCAACACCACATACTCTGTCAGCCCCTTATTACCCTCTTTTAAGAAAAGGTAATAAGAGAAAATGAAAGACAAGAACAAAAGATTAAGTTTTTTGAAAGCATGTTGTAATATTCAGTTATAGGTCCCACCTTGCATAATATGTCTGTTAATCTCAGCAACAGTGCTAATGATAAAATATATATATCAATCATTGTTAATCAGCTATTCTTGTTGTGAAAATCTGTAACTTATGTATTGCTTTGTACTACCCTGTTTTGTCTTTGTTTTTATTTTTCTTGCTCTTGCTTTTTACTCTTCAAAAGAGAATTAGAAAGAAAGGAAAAACGGGAGAGAGAGAAAAGGCATGGGGAGCCGAGGGCTCGGGACTGAGGTGACACAGCCACAATGAGCAAGGTGCAGAGCGATGGGCAGGCCAGGCCAGGCCAGCAACAGCCTTGCTGCCCACGAAAGGATGACGGGCAAGTCACAGAGGAAACGAGAGACGTCCAACCAGTGCCTGGAACACCGGAACACACGGGAAGCCAGCCCCCACCCTCTTCAATGCAGACACCAAACGAGACACAAAAGCAATGGAACTAAAGTTCAAAATGGTTTCACCAGCTAACGGTATGGGAAGATTTTCCATAGTACCCAGCTTCTCTGGCAAAAGGGTACCTTTGCGAAGCCTGAGGCAATGATTAACAGTACAAAGCTTTGGTTATCTGTCAGGGTCCTTCCTCGGTTCTAATTCGCTACACATTAGAAACTTCATGTTCCTTCCAACATTGTCCCTGCTTCGAACTATCCATTACCACCCAGGTTCCCTGGATTGTTTCTGGCATACGTCATAAAACTCATCAAGGGCCACACTTCATACCCCATGCTTACAAGTCTGCTGGGACTGCAGTCCAGCCAAAAGTCCAGAAGCAAAAAGGGGTGTTGGGATTGGATCCCGAGGAGAATCGGCCTCATTCTGCACTGTAAGGGCTTTACTCAGGCAACGTGCGGCCTGAGCTCCTCCTACAGGGGCAGAAAGGCCGGTGTCACTGTGGGAGAAGTGTCCACAGTCACTCTGGCCATAGAGGCCACCCTCAGGTAGTTTGCTGCACTGATAAGGAAGACTCGTCAGGTCTCAGGACCTCAGCACCCTGCGGTCTTCTCAGGGCCCCAAGGCCCCAGGCAACCTTGTCTTCAGGGGCCCTATCTGGGGGGGCAGGGAGATCGGGCTGCTTGTGATCCAGCCGAGCAGAGGCGGCGGCCCAGGGTGGGAGCTCAGCACTGGCAGTCTGCAGCCTCAGCACATGGGCTCCCGTGAAAGAACACCTGGACGAGGTCGAGTCATCTGTGTGCAGCTGCAGGGGGGCAGTGGAGCTCTGACGTCATCCTGACTCTCACCACTACGTCCAGGGCCACCAGCAGCAGCCCTGCAGCTGTTCCGCAGTTCTCCAAAGCTACTCAAAAGTATCATGCACGACATCAGCAGCTCTGAAGAGCAGTGCGTTAGGAGAACTCGGGGCAGGGCTGTCCTATTTCTCTGAATCGCTCACTCCATCGGCGCGGTCTTCAATACTCAATGTGCAGTCAGTCCCTGACATCATTCAATCCAATCAGATTAGAAAACCAGTTCTCAACAGTGCAGAACCAAGCCCTAAAATTCATCCTAAGAGTTCTGTTCCAATAGAATCACTCTTATCACAAAAAACTGGACAACTCAAGAGTTCTCCAGAGAATAAGATCAGTAATGCGCACGCGCACGCGCGCGCGCGCACACACACACACACACACACACACACACACACACACACATCCTCTGTATCCACGAGTTCCATGCCTATGGATTCAATCAATTGCAGACTGAACATATTTCTCACAACGTGTGTTTGTACGGAACAAGCACAGACTTTCCCCTTGCTACTGTTCTGTACCACAGCAATGCGAAAGTGGGTCACACAGCGTGTACACTGCATCGGGCACTAACACATAAGGCACTCCGCGGGTGTTCAGGACCCTTACATAAAACCCCACCGTATTTGCCAAGATTAATCATAGGACGAGGCTTACACCATTGTGGAGACCACCAGAAAAGCAGGAGCATAAGCCTAACGCATCTAGGAGCTGGCGGGGAGGTGGCGGGTTCCTGCTCACCCAAGCCCCAAGGTGGCACCAGGACCGGAGGTGCTGGTGTTCCGGGGCAGGTGAAGATGAGCACCACGGCTCACACTCACACCTAGATAGCTCACACCTGGAAACCCCTCCGCCCACCTCTTCTCCTAGGCAAGCGCTCAGCAGGTGGGACAGTGCCTACCCTGCAGGCCTGCACCACTGTCCTTCCTCAGGTAAGGCCCCCAACCCAAACACCCAGAAACATCCTCGTAGTTTCAGCTGGGAAGAGTGGCTCTCCTCTGAACTCTGGGTGTCCTTGAGCTCTCAGTGGATAGCAGACTTTCTCCTTACCAGGTCTGAAGGAGACCTGCCGACACTCTCTGCGTGGTGCTAGCGGCACACAGGGGCGATGGCAAGATGGTTATCGTCACCCAAGCGGGCAGGGTAGGTAAGTGCGATGGCAAGCCAAGGCCTGACATTTTCCTGAAAGTGGCCCAACAGCCCCAGTAATTCAGCATTGTGGTGAGCTCCTACAGCTCCTCACACACAGCTACGAAGCTCTGCAAATGAGGGAGCCCCAAAGCGCAAGCGCAGAAGAACACAGCATGTCTTTAATAATCTTTGTCTTTAATATTCTAATTTCAGAGTTTATTCATTAAATTCGAAGCTGTCAGAAAGAAGAGAAAAACTGAACACCTTTCATGGTGCTTCTCCTTCCCCAGAAAGTACTGCCCACTTTTCTAAAGGAATCTAGACCAAGACCTGCAGCGCCTGGTGGTGAAACGTGCTAAGAGCAGAAGGCCAGGCCTGGCATGGGCTGGAGCCAGCGGTTGCTCATGGCTTATTTCTAAATAACTACACCAACTTGACCAATATTCCTTTTTTCTTTTTTCTTTTTAAAGAGAATATAGAATAATAATAAAAGTTAGACATGATACGGAATTTCACTAAACAAAATCACGTGAACTTGACAGTTTTGCTGCGCTGTGCAGCGCCGTCTTCCACCCAGTTGTGCAGACTGTGCGTCTACGTAAGCACGCGGGCTGGCGTGAGCACCGGGCTGTGGCGTTCTGCTCATCCGTGCAAAGGCCCAGGCAGTGCTTACATTTTTTGTCTTCTCTTTCCATTTCTTTCCTCTTTCCTAATTTCTTACAACCTTTTTCCAATTTTGCATGCATATATCTGATAATCTGGTTAATATTCTTAGGAAATAAAAACCTACAGTTCGCTGTATCAGATGACAGAAGGGAACCTCCACCTGTGCTTGGGGACAGACAACAAAAGCCCCCGCAGACCCCCGAGCATCTCCCTGCTGCCGCAGCATGGGACCTAGGGCTGACCCAAGCACCCAGCGCGGACAGCAAAGCAGGTGGCGCATCAGTGGCGTCCTGTGCTGCAGCACTTCAAGCGGAGTCTAGGGGACAAAACCCTCACGAGCTGGTCAGCTCTCCTCCTTAGCCTGCGTTCGCTCTCCTTCCCAAGCCCTATGCTGACGGCTTAAGCCCCAGAGACACAGAAAGTGGCTGTGTGTGGAGATACCCAATAGAGAGCCCTTTGAACATGTGACCTTCAGAGAGGCCAGGTGAAATGAGCCACTAGTCTGAGCTCTCCTTCCATCAGTGGCCTCAGAAGGAGATCAGGACACAAGAAAAGGCCACGTGAACACAAACCGTCCGAGTAAGGAAGACACATGGAGCTAACGCCACCAACACCCTTACCCCGGACTCCTCACACTCGGATAACAGTCCAGCACATTCCGGTTACTAAGCAACCCGGCTCTGGGGCTCGTCTGACACCTGGGCTGCGGCGCTGTCAAAGATGAACTCAGAGGTGCGCGCTCGGCTGTGCCTTAACAAGGACGCCAAAGCTATGCAGTGGACGCAGTTGGCGTTTTCAGCGCACAACTCTGGATGACGAGGAAGGCACAGGACGGCAAGCGAGAGGGTCTGCAGCTAAATGTCACAGGTAAAAATGATCACACTTTAAAACTTAAAAAAACAAAAATAGGCCCAATCCTCGGGCTACAGGAGTAGGCAAACCATTCTTAGGCTCCATACCAGAAGGAGAATTGAAAAGGCAGTGGGCGGGGTGGTACACCCAACTTCATAAAATTACAAAGTTCATTTTTGTGAAAACGGGCAGATGAGAGAAAGAGGGCTACAGTCTAACAATAAATATTCATAAACAAATAACTGGAGTAAGGAATATGACCTCTAATACATGAGGTCCTAACCCAGCTGAAAATAAACTAGAAAATGAGATATTTTTGGAGATTTCACCAAAGGTGTACATAGGCAAAAAAGCATGTGCCAGAGGGGCAACAGCTCTATAAAAATACAAATAACTCCCCCACGGACTATTGGAAAGGCCAGCAGGAGCGAGGCTGGCCACCTCAAGGGGCGGCAAAGGTGGGGCAGATAGCTCACCCACTCAAGGCAACAGAAGCCAACTATAATGTGACCTAGAAATAATGTCCCCATGTCGTTCTGTATAAAGCCTTGCACATGAAATGTATAGATGCTTTAAGGAAGCTTAAAACAAGGTCTCCGACAGGCGAGTGCTTACACACACCGTGATATATAGCGGTGGACTCTAAGGTAAAGAACACACCACGACGCCTGACATGCGTACATCCTGGGTAACTCCCTGGGAAGATTTTTTTTTAATCCTGCCACTTTAGACATGGAGAACAGAACAGTGAATATCAGAGGTCAGGCAAGCAGTGGGAGACTCAGGAGGGAGGGGTGGAGAAAGGCGGCGCCCTGGAGCCTGGGCGTGTGGGACTGCTCTCCGTCTTCACTCCAGCGGTGGGCACCAGCTCCCACATGAGTGATGGCGCTGGGAACGACTTGACAGGCCAAGTGAAGACAAGTATGCCAGGAACAGTTAGAGAGCAGCAAGAAAGGCAACGGCGGTCCCTAGCTGTGCCAGGTGCAACTTAGTTGGAAAAAAATGTATAAGGAATCTCTTAACATTAGTTCTTGTAACTCCATGCTGAACGGAAGCTATCGCCACGGTTTTCAATTGAAAATGCTCAAATGATTTATGTACTAACATCTTTATAGTCCCTGTTACGGCAGTTCCACAACGTGACCAGGAGTTCCATGATGTGTGTCTCATGGAACAGAGACTGTACAGTAGCGAGGTGAGCAGAAACATCCTTAACAAAACACTAACAGAAGTGATGACAACGGCTGCTTCTCCCAATAAAATCATAAAACATACTATTAGACAAAATTTAACAGCATTCATAATACGATGCAGTAAGCAAAGAACAAAAAAGACAGTGTCCTCACTGTGAGAAATCAAAATCCAGGGCTAACCTCAGACAGACACCAGGACGAGGACCGGAAAGGGATGCTGACACTTACTCCCTGCCTCCCAGGCTCTACTGATGCCGGCAAGATGAGGCAAAGGGAACAGAAGCCATGCGAATGGAAGGAAGTACCAGCGATTCCAACTAGGATTGGAATATTTACACAAAAACCCTAAGCAACCTACAAGACAGCTACTGCACCTCATAGGTGAGTTTCGCAAGAGACATGACGTCAGGCCAGTATGCAAGCATCTACTGGAAAGTGAAATGCTGAGGAAAACTACAGCCACGACTTCTTGTGAAAAGTAAAATAGCAAAAGTAAATGAAGCCAAGTAAAAGAAAACTCACTCTTGTTCATATAAACAATCATATTTAATAGGAAAGTATTACATAAACTAAAATGCTTATTTCATGTCTATTTGGGAATGAAGTTGCTTTTTGCTAGTCATGTTCTTGCGGGAATTGGACCATTTTCTGAATAGACAAGATGCTTGCTGTCACACTGCGAATGTTACTCAGCTCTTTTCCTTGTGCATGCGCAACATACCTTAGTCAGTCTTCGGAAATATTCACAGTCGTTGCCCTTACAAGTTTTCGGTCCTTTTTCAGTATCTAGAGGCGAAACTGAGAAAATAAATTCCATTTTATCACGGGCACAAATACCACACCAGAAAATTTAAATAGGTCTTTGGGAATGAACGTCATTCCTTGTCTATTTTTCTTCCATTAAGCAACGTCATTTAAAATACTAAACAGGGCCAGTGAGATAGCTCAGGAGTCTAAAGCGCCTGCTTAAGCAAGCTTAGGCAACTGCAGGGACCGCGGTTCGATCCCCGGCACCACATGCCACACCAGCTCCCAGCCTCAGGACAGGCTGAATAGCCAAAATATAAATAAAGTTTTTTAAAAAATAAAATACTAAACAGCACATCAATAAAAATGTAAGTGTAATATTATTTCATCTAAATGCAGAAAATATCACTTACTCTAAGAATTAATTCCTTAATGCTTAGCTACTTCAATTTGATAAAACTTTAACAGAATCACCTCAACCTTGCTAGCATGTGTGTACGCAGGCTGCATTTACTTAGTCCTCTAGCTCGGCTCTTGTCTTACAGTGTGAGCCGCGAGCTGATTTCATTTTCAACCTCCAGCTACCAGGGGCTAAGGAAGATAACACACGGTGCCAGGCATGGTGGGAGTCGCAACAGTCTGGGAGGCTGAAACAGGAAGAACCTCAAGTGGGAAGCCAGTTGAGGCAATTTAGTGAGTTAGCAAGACACAGTGTGTTGCAGCTGGGGTCTAGGTGTGCCCCCAGGGCCTCGGGCAGTCATAGAGCGGCCTCCAGAGCTAGCGATTAATTCAAGATCCAGTGCTGGGACTGGGGGTGTGAGCTCTACACCGGCACTGGAGCAGATGGCCTGCATGCAATGCGGGGAGGACAGAGAACTAGGCTAGAAACCCATGACAGAGAATGGTTGGGCAGCACAAGAGACATTTGGACATCAAATACCGCACTCGTTTATTTTTTGTTGTTGTCGTTTTTATTTTTTTATTATATTTTTAAGAGTAAAAATAGCAGAAATAAAAACAGAAAGAAAAAACAGTGACGAGAACATATAGTACAGAATTTTAAAACAAGAAAAATTTAACAATGGTTGCATTACATATTTTCATCATCAAATCAGCATAGATCAACAGACACAGGTATGTAAGACTGATCAAACAATTAAACATTAACACTTTCAATAAGTTTTAATTTTTTTAACTCTTCCAACTGCATTTTAAATTTAAGTCACTCTTCTAAAAGAAAAAAATTATAGGGGTTGAGACTGCAGAAAACGCAAGGTCCTGAGATTGATTTCTGGTGCTGCCCAAAATTTATGTATGTATGTATGTATGTATGTATTTATTTATTTATTTATTTATTTATTTATTTATGCATTCTTTTGGGTCCTTAAACTAGGGAGACTATTTGATATTTGTATATGTAGGTCTGATTTATTTCACTTATAAGTATACATTCAAGATACATCCATTTATATATGAAGTCTTCTAGTTTTATCATTCCTTATAGCTGAATAGTATTCCATTTTATGAAAATACCGTATCTTTTTCAACCACTCTTCAGATGACGGGCATTTTGGTTGTTTCCAGGATTTAGCTATCACAAATTATGCTGCTATAAACACAGGTGCACAGATATCACTATGATATGATGTTTTCAGTTCTTTTGGAAGAATTCCCAGTAGGGGGATAGCTGTATTGAACGGGATTTCCAGCTGTAGAAACCACACAGCTCTCCATAATGGTTGCACCAGTCTGCATTCCCACCAGCAGTGGAGAAGCGGTCCTTTTTCCCCACAGCCTCTCCAACATTTGTTGTTGGTTGATTTCTTTATAGTAGCCCATACCCATTTATAATACAGTAAATCTTAACAAAAAATTATAGATTCAAAGGTCAGCCTGATAGCTCAGCAGACTAAAGAGCCTGCTTCAGCAGAACGCAGTGACCAGGGTTCCGTACCCAGCATGCTGTGACGGCCCCAAGCCAGGGTCATGCTGAGAGGGTGATTGAGACTGGGCGTGGTGGCGTGCACCTGTAATCCCAGTGCTGGGGGTGCTGTAAACAGGAAGATCACTATGAGTCCAGTCAATGTAGTGAGATCCTGTAGACCCTGCGCTAAATACAGAAAATATATATATATATATATATATATATATATATATATATATATATATCATGCTGAATGGAAATGCAACCTAACAAAATTTGTGACATGAAGTGAAAAGAAAATTTAGAGAGAAATGTACACCTTTGAAAATATGGCGTAGAGAAGAAACTGACAGAAGTTCAATTACTGAGACTTCCATTGAGGAAAATTTTAAAAGGAAAAAAGAAAATTCAAGAAACAAAAATATAAAAGTTTGAGCAAGAATCAATAAAATTAGTAACAAAAATCAAAATGTAAAACCAAAGTCTAGCGTCTAAAAGCACTGCCTGACAAATCCCTGTGAAAAGGAAAATCCACACTCGCCAGCCCAAGAACTGAAAGGCCACCTTACTTCTGGTTTATAGCCCTTGAAGGAACATTAAGAAAACATGAGGAAAAGTACCTCAGATGTGATGACGGAGCTCATCTGGACAAATTCTTAGGCAGAGTCTTCAAAACCTCATGCAAGAATAAGATTTGAATAGTTCTATATCAATCAAAAAAATTCAGTAATTTCTATCTTCTCAAATAGCACTTAAAAAAGATGGCTTCACTGGTCAGTTTTACCAAAATCTTTAAGAAATGAATGATACCAAGGCTTACAGCATATTTAAGAGAGTGTGTGCGTTCACTCCAGAATGGGAGGAGGCGCTTTCTGAGGACAGAGTCACCCGGATTCTACAACCCAACAAGCACAGTGCAGGAGAAGACAACTGCAGACTGATTCTGCCAGTGAACACAGGTGACCAAGAAAACAGTGGCCAGCTGAATGCAACAATGGATTAAGAAGTAACACAACTCATGATGATAAAGCAGAGCTTATGCCAGGTAAATGAGTCTTGTTCGATATGTAAAAATCAGAACACACAGAGTAAGAAAATATTTTAAATCACATGGTAGATGTAAAAAAAAAAAACATTGGATGAAGTGCGTTATCTTTTCTTGACAAAAACTCTGAGCAAACTAACAGACTCAGCTTCCTAAGGATCGTCTGTAACCAACTCCCTACAGCTACTGTCAAGATAAAAAGAAAGAGTGCTGTAGAGATTTTCTCCCTACAGTAAGGGGATAGGGAAGGATATATCCTCTCTCCACTACTTTTCAGCATCGTGCTGTGAATCTTAGGGAAGACATTACAGTGAGAAGAAGAAACAAAAGGTGTAGGTACCCACGTATGTGGAAGAAATAAGACTCCTCATAGATTATGTGATTGTCTACATGGAAAATACAAAAGAATGAAAGAAGGAAGGAAAGAAAGAAAGAAAGAAAGAAAGAAAGAGAGAGAGAGAGAGAGAGAAAGAAAGAAAGAAAGAAAGAAAGAAAGAAAGAAAGAAGGAAAGAAATGGAAGGAATAAGTCATTACAGCAAGGTTTCAAGATACAACATTAATATAAGATATCTAAAGTGTACACTCAAAAAGGTTCCATGGCCAAAGAAACACTAAGAATGTTTAAGCTTCATATCTCATCATTAATGAAATAGGCATAACAGCCCAGTGCAACAGACTGCAAAGCCCAGAAATAAGCCCAAGCACACACAGCTGGCTAATTTCAACAAGGGAACCAAGACAAGGAAGAAAGATTGGTCTCTTCAATAAGCTGATACGTGCACACAAAAGAATAAGGTCGGATGTTTGCACTGCACACAAAAATCAAGGAGCCTACCCTGTGCCCTGTAGCTGTGTCGCTCCCAGAAGAAAGTCAGGAGGGTTCTTCTGGATGTGGGTGTTGGCAGTGACTCTCCAATAGGGTACACGCCCTTGAAGCAACACTAGCAAAAAGCACAGTGAGCCTAGGTCAAACTGGAGAGCTCAGGCAAAGCTCTGTAAATGCATATGCTAAGAGCTCATATAACTCCAGCAGAAAATTACATGATCCAAAAACTGGTGAAAGATGCAAATGAAAATTTTTCCAGAGAATACATAAAAATGCCCATCAGGAATATGAAAGCTATTCAATATCCATATTTGTTTGAGAAATTCAAGTCAAAGTCACAGGAAGGAGCCGGCAAGATAGCTCAGCAGTCCAAAGCACCTGCTTAGGCAAGCTTAGGCAACCTCAGGGACTGTGGTTCGATCCTCAGCACTGCATGCTGCGCCAGCCCCACCCCCAGGACAGGCTGAGCCAGCCATAGTAAACACAGTTTAAAAAAAAAAAAAAAGCCACAGAAAGATACTTTCTTTTAACTGCTAGGTTAGATACAATCAAAAAGATAATGAAAGGAGTAGACAATGCTTAATTAGTTTTTTTGTCTCTTTAACTTTTTGACCAATTTTGCAAGCTTATATTGGGTAATATGAACAACTAATTTGAAGGAAACAATATACAATGTAATGATCATCGCTGAATTTCTAAACTTTTGTTTAGTGAAATTCTGTATTGTCCTAATTTTTTATTACTATTTTTTGTCTTCTTTGTTATTCTCTTTAAAAATAAAAAAATTAATAAAAAATAAAATACAGGTCCAGGGAGACAGTTCAGTGTCATAAGTGCTTGCCTGGCAAGCACAAGGTCCTAAATTCGATCCCCAATATCATCAAAAAATAGACTAAAATAAAACGCAAAAAAGATACACATAAGTACATTATGGGGCAGGGGAAAAGCGAGCTCTGGTGTAGTGTTGGCGGGATGTACTTGCAGACTACTGTGCTCACTACAAAGACGGCGCAGAAGCACCTGAGGAATGAGGGCAACGCCCTCGCATGCTCCAGGGGAGAGGGGCGTGCTGCCTTGGAGAGGCGTGTGACACACCCACGTGGCGTGCGATTCATGATATACATATATATGTTATCAGTACTTCGACATGCATAGCCACATAAGAACATGCTATACACCTTAAATTTATATGATGAAAATTTTAGAATGCCAATTGCTATCCTGTGACCTGAATAAAACAATGCAAACTGAAATTAAAATGGAATGCCCTTACTTTTAAAAACGTGAAATACTTAGGCATAATTCTAATAAAATGTGGAAAGGAAATAAAACGAAACTGGCTGACTTGCAAGAGCATCGCGAAGAATAACTTATTTGGGGATAAATTTGCCAGTGAGTTGATAAAACTGAAACGATAAAGCCCTCACTACAAGAAAGTAATGAAGCCCTAAATTAATGGGAAAGAGGCCCACGGTCATGAATTAGGAGATGATGTTGTGAAGTGGCAATAATTCTGTTTTAGTTACTTTCCTCCTCCTGAGACAAAACACCGCACAGCTCACACTGAGGGAGGGAAGGGTTATTGAGGCCCCAGTTTGCACAGGTTTCGGTCCATGGCCAGCTGGCTCCGAGGCAGGTGGCATCTCAGAGGAGAAAGAGCTCATGGTGGCAGAGGGCAGCAATAAGAAGTCACCACAGCTTTCTGTCTTGTATTGACCCAGGCTGCTCAGGGCAGGCAGCAAGCACACCCTTCACCCTAGTATGTCCTAGTCACGCCCAGCATCCCACACACACTAGATCCTGCCACCTATGACAGAGCCCTCCGTGACCTCATGAACTCTGGGGACATACAGATATGAGCCATCACAACAACCAAACCTATATACAAACGTATTGCAATCCCTGTCACGGTGCCAACGGGGTGCGAAGGCAGGAATGGAAAAGCAGACAGCAGGACTCGTGCGGAAATGCAGCTGCCTCTGGCATCGCGCCACTAGAGCCACAAAGGGGATGCAGGCTTCCGAAGCAAGCCAGCACACTGTGCCTAGTTACAGAGTGTCCTCACAATGGAGGAAAAGACAAATGCAGCCTAGTTGTAACAGGACTTAAATGCAAATATTTCCCCAGGAAGCTGCATGAGTGGCCAACTGTAGCCTAATGAGCAACTCAAGAAACGGAGAGCAATAAACAAGGGCCAGGGACAGCTGTGGTCTGTTAGTGAGAATCTCAGAAAGCTGGGATAGGGGAATCCCGGAGTCAGTAGTCACATGCCTGACCATGGACACGGTCCTCCTTTACTGAAGTGATTATGCACGAGACCATGTTCACTAGCCGAAAGAAAGCTGAGCTGCGTCTGCGGTTCTGTGCTCACTGAGAGATGAGTCCCAGTGAGTCCTCTTAGCTACCTTCATCGTGCTTCGGCCCAGACTCATAACACACGACAGCCAGCAGCACGTGGAAGGACTGTCGACAGCATGAGTCCCTGGGAAGCGCGAACAAGCTCACAGAGGCTTGCTTCTGCCGCCTGTCAGCTCTCCTCCTTACAGAATCTAACACAAAAGTTGTCCGTGGACTTTCTGCCCAGCAAACTGACCAGGGAACAAAGACTTTGTCGCTCCTATGAATACACTATAACCCGCCCTGGAGAGGCTAGGGAGAGTCTACTGCTGGTCATTCGTCTTGCAGACTTACGAAAACTCCTCCACATTTCCTAGGGAAGAGAAGAGAAAGCAAAAAGGAAGGTAAAAGACTGAAACAAGACTGAGCTGCTGCTCTTTTCCTTTAAAGCTCCATGCTTCTCAAACATATCTCCAAAATGCCAAGCTTAGATGACAGACAGGGAAGGAGCGAGGAAAGAAGGGAGCAAGACAGGGAGAGAAAGCAGTGAGAGAAAAATGGATCAGCACAGCCCAATACCGAAGGCAGACAAATCAGGGGAAATGAGAGCACAGAGCAGAAAGGACGACGGCACGCAGCTGCAGAGGCGGTGGGATGGGGACTGCGCATCATCCTGTCAAGCACATGGTGGCCGTTCCTAAGAGAGCACTGATAAACAGACCACTTGCAAACCTGGAGTCTCAGAGGATACTGGAGCCTTCATTATGAAGAAAAGCACAAGAGTAACCCACCTTGGAATTAGATACTTTCGACACTGGAATCTCTGTGACTGAACATCACGACGGACATTACTCTAAGCTCCGCCTGGCAGGAAATCGCCATTGCGGGCCCAAGGAGTCTGGGGGGCAGGCTTCATGGTAGGGGAACGATCCAGACCTTGCCCTGCGGGGCTGACTGCCACTCTGGGGAGCAGAGAGCCCGCGTACACGCACAAGGCTTATGTTCTAGCAACGCTCATGGCGACTAACAGGCATTTATAATTAGTTACGCATTTTCAAGTTTCTACAAAATGTCGTACATCCTTACCAGAAAATGTGAAGAAGAGCTCATTTTGCAAGCCGGCCTTTTGCATCTTGATACGATGGCACTGAGACTTCAGTAAGGAAACCTCACATGAAAGTTCAAGAACCAATTTGCTTAAAATCTGAAAAAGCTTCTTCTCAAAAGAAATGTTATAGATGCTGTTGCAAGGGGCGGCGTGGTACCGGGCCGTGAACTGGTAATAATAACGAGGCTCTCGGTAAGCTGGAGAAGCCGAAACAGAGAAAGACGCAGATGTGAGTACTCGGTTAAATACAAGAAATACTGCAGCTTGCGATAAATTATTTGTGGTAAATTAATAGAACATGTTTGATATATGGCTAGATCCATTTCCACTTAAACTCACTGTTCCAGCAGTTACCAGGTACAGAGGCTAAGATAGGCACTTCACACATACTTACTTAATCTCTTAACATCGCTTAAAACTGTTCTGTGAAACTCCTCACAGGCGCCCTTTGACCAACACCTCCCCGCCAGAGCCAAGCCTGCGGGTGCTGGGCTCTCACCCTTTCTGGCCCCTTTCCAGTGGCTCTGTCACCGCTCTATACCTAAGTATCAGCCTCAGAAGAAACTAAAGTCATGTATGAGGAGTGGCTAAAAAATGCAGTGACTATAATTTTCTTTAAAAACTCCAGGGGCCAGGGAGCTAGGTCAGCTGCATAAGTGCCTGCCTGGCAAGCACAAGGTCCTGAGTTGGATCCCTGGTACTGAAAAAACAAACAAGCAGAAATCAACCTTAGAAAAACCCATTACCATAGCAGATATACTCCCATGACAGGCCCTCAGTGTCTTCTCCCAGGCTTCACACACAGAGGCCCCGCCATCCCTCCGAGCTCGCAAGCGGCTCTGCAAGTCCTCTGTCGGGGCTCGGGTGGTGTGGCTGGGGCTGCCTTGATGTTCTGGGCAGATTTAATATTTACTTTTCATGGCCATTTTGACTAGGGGGAAGAGCAAGAGGTCACGCGGAGCCCGGCCCCATGATTAAGCTAGATGGGGACACACAGCGCCTTCGCACCGCGAGGAGCGGGCCTCTCCGCTGACGACACTCGCCCAGCAGCTGTGGTTGTGACGACACCACGGGAAGACGAGCAAGAAGGAACCATGCAGGACCGCTTCAGAAAATGGCAAGACCAGTGACGTAAACACGTTCAGCGCCCACAGAGGTGTCCTGGGGGAAGCTCATGGCCATGTGCCTTTTACTAGATTTTTTAAAATGATTTCAAATCTTAGATTACATCTAGTAATTACCAAAAAAGTCAAACGAGTATGTTTCTAGTAACTCTACTGCTTGTTATATTGACCACAGTACAACATTTAGGACTCAAAGCATGTATTTTTTTCCAAGCTCATCCCCAAATCTTACTTGAAAGATACAAGAAATGCAGACATGAAGATTGATGTATAACAGCACCAACCAGGATGTTTCGCCTCCCAAGACCGAGCGTGTGGGGCCATAGAAGCCAGTGCTGCCACGGCCCGCGGCCCGCACCCCAAGTGCTGAGCCCCGGCTCTCAGATCTGGGCATTTCTGTGTTCACTGTGATGCTGCACGCCTCCTGACCCCTAGGAAAACGCCACCACCTGCTCACACGGCCATGAAAGGGAACTGACACCCCATCTCACTGTGGGGAAATCCAAGACCACTGCAGTATGACGTAACAAATCAAGAGAAAGAAGAGAAGATAGTTCATGGAAGAGGATTAATAAGTTTCTGAAGCTCTAAACAAAAAAACATATGAACTTATTATGAAGCTATTGTCAAAGAGAAATGATTGACAAATAGTTATTCGTGAAAAACTGGAGCACATAAAATACTGAAGTTGAGAAAGCTACCTGAAATCATAAAAGAAGGCAAAACTCTAATCAAACCATCGGTAAAATGGACATTGAAATTTTCACTCAGAATATAGTAAAATTAGAAACAAATGAAAATTACAAGAGCAACGTGAGATAAATAACAGCAATCTTTGCACACGATAAAGGGCTTCCAGAACAGAACAGAGTCAACCACCTGCATCACCACACCAAGAAGGCCTATTAAGTAGTGAACAAAAATATTGCACAGAAATGCCAAGTCCAGCACAAGCTGTATAAACACACAATGCTTCTACTGGGTCATCCATAGCATGTCGTAGGCAAACTTATCTCTTTTATATGCTACACACATATACACACATCGTGTTTATACCATCGAAGATACGAACATATGAAAATGTCACAGAACACCTCAGGTGTCAGTACTGGACCTGGACTGAGGCTTGGGAGGTTCATGGGTACAGAGCAAGCACCTCCCAGCCTGAAGCCACAACCTGAGATAGAGGGAAGCCTGGATTTGGGTCATAATAGCCTCAGATGCTCTCAAGTGCCGCACCAAATGGCAACTTCCAGATGTCCAGGGCAGGTGCACGAGGACCACACTGTGTACTCGCGTGAAGGAGATGCCCACAGGCCAGAGGCTGCTGGGAAGTGTCGTCCTACAGGCCAGAGCTCTTCCCCCATGACGATAGTTTCACGCAGCCGAGACACTGGATTCCTGACCCTGAGACGTTGGCTCTTTTGTGGTTTCCAGGTGCAGTGCACTGCCCGGGCAGGATCCTAGCAAGCCCTGCATGCTGAGTTTCTAGAGGATCCCTGGGATGTGGTTGTTAAAATGCACAGAGTGAAACATAGACTGGAAGCAATTTTTTGATTAATTAAAAGAAATGAAAAATAGAAAAGTCATAGGTAAAACAAAACAATGTGTGTTTTAAAACTGTGAAAAGTTAAAACACAAATTCACCTCTTACCGTACACAACATATTTCAGTTGAACGTTTTTCATAGGTTCCTCCACATTAGGTTTATACTCGAGAAAACAGGTGTAGACCCCACTCATGGTCTCCTCGAAGTTCTGGAACACGAGGCTTCCGGTGGAGGTGACTTGTGCCGTGCTGTTTTCTGGGAAAGGAACAATGCAGTTGTTTCTGTTACATAAGACAGATAAAATGCCAGGGCACTTTTGAAGCAGGGAAAATCATAAACATCAATGTCCACAGTCACGAAAAGGAGCCAGGACCTAGCCAGCCCTGGTGTCTGGTGCTTGCTGACCGTGGTGCCAGGCGGCTTCTTAGTGTCACACATTCACAACCGCAGGCCGTCAGTAGCATGGCTGAGGGGCTGACAGTGAGGTGCCACATGTGTTCTTAGCCAGCTCAGCAGGGCACTGTGAAAGGTATAGCATGTACATATGTGTATGCAGAGTGTGTATTTGTATGTACATAGTACACCTGTGGCATACACATTTATATATGAAGTATATATTTTATACAGTGAATGTTCATGTATCTCATATTCTTAATGATGAGCTACAGTTTCAGTAAGCGCGGGTAACAACAGAAAGGAGTATGTCTAGAACAAGTAAGGTAGAATCATTAAGAGCTAGGGGTTTCATGCAGCTACACGAGACTCAGGTAAAGTTGGGTTAGAACCTTGGGAGTCTTGGGAATAAGAGCCGAGAAAACAAGCCGGCCACCTGCCGCGCTGGGCCACAGGACCTGAGCTTCGCTGTGGCAGTGCTGGGATGGGCTGCAGGCCCCCGCTTACTTCAGTGGGCCCTGGCGATAGCGCAGGAAGAAAGCCCCGCAAGCGAGCTTGTCTTGGAGGCCCCTGGACCCAGGCTGAAGGGTCCACACCGGGACAATCTCGAATCATCTTTGTGAAGTCCAGCCCCTCCTTGGTACAGAATATGATGAGCTATCTCATAAGGTTTTTCCATACAACAAATACGATACTTCATAAGGTACTTGGAAAGACTATAAATCATTAAGCAAAACAGGTGTAATTCCAAAAGCTCATAACTACACTTTTGCATCAGAAAAATCTTCAGATATTGAATTTCTTAGTCAATAATGTAATATTCTATTACTCTAAATGGAAGATATTGTCTCACCAAATGATTTCTTTATTTAAGTAATGACAATATTTACAAATATTTCTTCAAACTAAGAGTAGGTAAGTGTGCTAGGTGCTGAAATTTCTCCTATTGATTTTTTAATTAATTTTTATTTCATTTCTAGAACGTGAAAAGCCCAGCCTCAGTTACTGAGGGAGAAATGCATAGGCAGACACAGCGCCCTCAAGGAGTTCAAGGGGCGCATTACACCAGATGCATCAGTAAAAAAAAAATAAAATAAAATAAAAAGAAAGAAAGAAGCATCAGTAAGTTATAAAATGCCCATTTAAATGCTTATGAGATATTAAATATTTTGAGAGCCAAAAAAACTGGGTATCAAGCACTCTACGTGTGTGTGTGTGTGTGTGTGTATGATAGTTAAAATAGATACACAGCTACTTTCTCTTAGTTCATTGAGAAGATTTGTACTAATGTGTTTAGACAAAATATCATATCTGTATCTCCTTCTCTGAATAACTACCATGAAGACAACAATATGCAATGTATCAATTATTGTAACTGTCCTACTAACCTGTTTTGAAACTGTTTCATTGATATTTTATTTTTTCTAATTAAAGTGAATAAAAATAAAATAAAAAATAAAAATATATGGGGGGGGGCAGGGATATAGCTCAGTAGCATAAGCACCTGCCTAGCAAGCGCAAGATCCTGAGTTCAATCCCGGGTACTGCCAAAAAAATATAAATAAATATATATAAAAATATATAATGTCCTCTGGATATGTTCTCAGTCTTAAAAATATTGCAGAGTACACTTTAGAAAGATACCCGGAGGATTCCGTATCAAACACAAAATTTGTTGTATGATCTCTTGTGTTAGTGGTTGCACACAGGTCTATAAGCGGCCAAGTCTAAATAGCAATGCTCCAAGCCAGGGCTGTGTGCCTGGTGTGGATATACAGGACAGCACAGGAAATCACACACCCACAGACATTTAATAAACAACTGTTTCAGTAAAGTGAGCACCTCCTGGGGCCCGGCGGGATGGCTCAGTGGTCTAAAGCACCTGCTTTGGAAAGCTTGGGTGGCCTCAGGGACCGCGGTTCGATCCCCAGCACCACATGCTGTGCCAGCCCTGCCTTTGGGGTGGGCTGAGCCAGCCATAAAAATGAGTGAATAAACAAACAAACAAAGGTTCTGAAACAAGAAAAAAATAAAAATAATAATAAAAATAAATAAAGTGAGCACCTCCTACCTACCTTAGTTGATTATCTAAGTTCATGGAGGTAGATGGGTTTATAGGAGACAGTGTCTTAGAAACCTAAAGTATATGACACAAAATTAAGCACAATTTCGTTGCACCTTGGGCTGGCAAGATAGCTCAGCAGCCTAAAGTGCCTGCTTAGTCAAGCCTAGGCAACCACAGGGACCACGGTTTGATCCCCAGCACCACATGCTGTGCCAGCCCCGCCCCCAAGGCAGGCTGAGCTGGCCATAACATGAATGAATGAATAAATGAATGAATAAATAAATAAATAGTTACACCTTATTATTTTCAAAACCAGGACTATACTACTTCTAGTTTCCATTCAGATATGAAAAGGGCATATGAAATATCAATATTAGCATTATGAAAAGGAAAAAGAAACTGGAAAACATGTCAATTAAGAGCTTTTTTTTGATCCTATTATGCAGTTAAGGTAGCAGAGCAACTCTGAGGATAGACAACTGTCGGACAGAGCGAGGGCCAGACGCAAGCTGCAGCCAGCAGTGGAGCAGGTGTGAAGATCAAAGGTTTGTGTTGAACTTCTGTGAGCAGGCCTAGAGCTTGGTGAGCGGGTGAGCTCTCTGGGGGGGCGGGGCACAGACACGGTGGGACAGTCCCTGCCAGCGGGCTTGTCGCTCACAGGGAAGGTCGAGGCAGTGGGGGCGGAAGCCCTGCAGGGTGCTACACAGTCATGAGGTCAAGATATCAGAACTCCCTTGCAATGAGATGGATGGACAGGTCAGACGGATATACGTAGGTAGGTAGGTAGGTAGGTAGGCAGGTGGGCAGGCAGGCAGGCGGTGGGTGGCAGGCAGAAAGACTGTATTACCTATTATTCTTCCTTTCTTTCTTTTTCGGGGCCAGGGTTTGAACTCACAACCTTGCACTTGCCAGGGAGGTGCTTGTGCCACAAAGCCATCTCTCCAGCCCCAGAAAGATTGTATTAATGTGGTTTCATTACTACTGGGAAATTGCTGCCTTTCTGAATACCTAACTTCCCATTATGAAAGTGCTCCTACTAGATGTATAAATTGAATTATGTGCTATCCTTTGCAGCACCAACAGCAAGACCTAGCATGCTGTCTTAAGAAATTTCAGTTTCCAAATCAAAGAAACAACAAATACAAGAGAAAAAGTTCATGCTTCAATATTTCTATTCTTCAACTTACAGAGTTTCACTATCAAATGCAGAATATATTTAAAATATATGTTTGCATGATAGTATGCTGCTATATCGGAGAATAAAAATAAAATTGGGTCATGTTTACAGCACTGAGTTCCTCAGACCGTTCCACTGATGTCCACGAAGTGGCACACCTGGTAGGATTTCTCTAACCAACCCCGCCACTTCCGTGAGCGCATGGCACGAAGGTTCCTACCACGTCACTGCTGCGAGGCAGAGGCTGCATCTGACTTTGCGTCTCTGCTATGGCATCTCCAAGCAGACGCACTTTGAAAGAAGCATGTCTTGGTTACTCCTTACTCGTTGCTGGGACAAATACCCACCACTCAGAATGAAGGGAGGAAAGGTTTATTAGCTCACAGTCACTAGGTTTCAGCCCATATTTGGCTCACCCACGGCTGAGTGGAACAGGGCAGAGAACATCCAGTTCATGGCGGTGGAACAGCAACAATCGCGACAGAGGCAACCGACCAAGCAGGGGAGCAGAGAGCAACAGCTTCAGCTTCAGCTTGAGTCTGTCTGTCGCTCTTTATATTCCAATCAGGCTCTCTGCCTTAGGATATCCGCCCCAGACCACACCCATAGTCCCGTCAGTATTAAAATACATAATCCCAGGGATCATGGGTCAAGTCTCAAACTCTAGATCAGTACTAAATCAAATAATCCCAGTGAGTCATGAGTCAAGTCTCAATCTACAGAAGTCTCTGCCCCATGACTGCAGGAGGCTTTTGGGGACAACTAGACATAAACCATAACAAACCACTCATGAACTCTTTAAAGCCTGAGCTGTTGAAATCAACACAAATATTACAAAAGCGTATACCACTCATCTGGGTAAAGTATGAATGAAACATGTCGCAGGGCAAAATTCCCTACAAATGTTTCCTCAGCGAGTCTTTACACTCATTCTCCCTCACTCAAGATAGTTTCGTAAGCCATCGGGTTCTAATTTAAACAGCCAGTGGGGCTTAAAAAGTGAAACAGCAGCAAAAAAGAAAAACATAGTAAAGAAAAACTTCCTCTGTGGAATGCAAAAATTAGCAGTTCTTCATAGAACAAGTATTTGGATAAAAACTGACTAGTCTTTACTCTAGTTAGGGTAATGCCCAGCCAAGGCAATTTACACTTTTTGAAGCACACATTTATCAAATTAAAAATTTAGAATAAAGATAAGCTACAGACTTTAAAACAAAAGAAGGTGAAAAGAGAAACTACCAATCCAATCAGTCACAGAAACACTGATTTCTCCTGCCAGGTGACTGCTCCGGGCCTAGGGGTGCACAGACACATTGCCAAACCCCTGGGCCTTCTAGTATGTCCTTATTTACAATAAATATATATGAAAATGACAGCATGATCTATACTAAAATAACCAACACCAGCAGAAAACTGCAAAAAAAAATTGAAACATGACTAAGTTATGAGATACAAATATTCTGCTCACTGATTGCACTTAAAGTATATCTATTTCCAGGGCCAGCAAGATAGCTCAGCGACATAGTATCTGCTTAGGCAAGTGCAGGAACCAGGGTTTGACCCCCGGCACTACATGTCGTGTTAGCCCTGCCCCCCTGGGCCTGCTGAGCCAGCCACTGACACATGGTGGCACACACCTGTAATCCCAAGCTGAGGAGGCTGAAAACAGGAGGATCACTACAAGTCCGAGCTGTACAGTGATACCCTGAACCAAACATATTTTTTTAGGACCACCCATGTATTTCCTTATGATAAGTGAAACAACATCCTACCTGAAACCACCTTTCCCTTCGGGCCATGCCACTGGAAGGACGGGTCCATGAGCTCGGCATTGCGAAGCTGCTGGTCTGCACACAGCACATGTGGGCTCCGCTGGTGGAGCATGACGTAGACGTTCACTGCAATGCAAGACGACAGCGCTGCAGCCATGTTCGTGCGGCCCTCCTCCGCAGCAGCTTCTAGCTGTGCAGCTCGGGCTACATGCTCTTACACACTTTCTCTGAATTAACATTATATTAACTTGGTAAGATCTAACTCGCATTGCATGGCTGTAAGGAGTGTTAAAAGCATGCAATGTCTGTGCACACATGGGTGGGAGTGTGAACCTGTGTACTATCAACTAGAGCAAATTGTGTTGGCTCCTTTTATTGAGAACTCAGGCACACTGACTTTATTCTCTGAGTATAATTTCTATAACAGTACTAAGGTGATATTAAGGTAATTCTACATCTAGACTTTATCTGTTTAGTGTAGACAAAGCTTAGAATAAGTTGTCTAGATGACAGGAATAGCATTATTTACAAGAATGTGGCACAATGTACTGAGTAAAAATAAGAAAGGGACTAAAAAGTCAAAAATTGCTTCGACTATAAGTGCTAAGCATTTTGACCCACTTTGCTTTAAAGTGCAAAGGGCTATGGGGGCGGGGCATAGCTCAGCAGCCTAAGTGCCTGCACGGCAAGTGCAAGGTCACAAGTTCAATCTTGACCTCCGGTACTGGGGAAAAAAGTCCCATTCTAAAATATGAAGAATGGTGATAAGCAGAAATATGATTGTTTAGGAAATCAAAGAGAATACAGTGTATAGCAAATAGTTTTGAGTTTACTTGTAAATAGAAGTCTCAGAGAGCACATGCCAACTGTTCAGGGATTCACCACATGTAAAGATTTTTGTGAACCAATAAAATAATGATGATTTTTCAAGAAAAATTATGTTTCAGAATCAAAATTTTCCTTAACTCTACAGAAATTGCCTCAAAAGTTTTAAAAATTAATTGTATTAGCATATTTGTGATATACATGATGATCATATTGATTATAGGGAATATTTACCTGTACATAATATATTTCTATTCTTTTTTTTTTTTTTCAGTACGGGAATTGAGCTCAGTACCCTGAGCTTGCCAGGCAAGTGTTTATTCTACTGCTACCTCCCAGCCCCTATTCTTCTTTTTAAACACATAAGAGTTTTGCTACAACATGAGATTCATATTGAATGTACATACACAAGTGCATATATACATATCTACACACGCACACTTACACACACAACCTCCACAGGCTTTGAAGTTTTCTCTATTGTTTGCTTTTAGCATAATTTGAAATTTCATATTAACACATATTCACTTAATTGAGGTGACTGTTTATTTACTGAATATTTTAATTGGATCCTTGGCACCGATAGGCGAAGTCAGCTCTGCCACTACCTTGATTGTGAGCCCCAGCCATGACAACTGTGAGAAGGTTCTCAGACATTTTCGCTACCTAAGCCATCCAGTCTGGGGTTTTTTTGTTGTTGTTTTGTTTTGTTTTATTTTGTTCTGTTCTGTTTTGTATCTTATGGAGACAGGTCTGCTATGTAGTCCAGGCTGGCCTTGAACTCACTATGCAGCCAGGCTGGCCTTGAGTTTGTGTCAGTCCCCGCTATCTCAGCCTCCCAAGGGCTGGGGTCATAAGCATGCAACACCATACCCAGCCTGTGGCGCTTTTCTACGGCAGCAGTAAGGGACAAAAAGACTTCACAACAGTGACCTGGCAGAACTCAGGGTGCACAGGTCCTATTACCAGCCATGGCCCAGACCCCAAGTCTTGCAATCACCCTGAAAGCCACCGTGTGACCTTAAAGCAGAATCAGCAGTCTGGCATTGGGTGGGGGTGGGGCAGTCGGGGGACAGAGCCTTGGGAACCTCCTTCCCACAGAACGGAATTCATTAGACCCATCCAGCAGGTGTTTGGGGGATCTGGGTTCATTTCTGAGAAAGGGTGTCACTCAGGCTGGCCTGGAACTCATGGCTACCATCTCACCTCAGCCTCCTGAGTGCTGCCTTACAGCTAGACAACACCACACCCAGCACAAGGCTTTTTTTTTTTTGAAAGATCTCATTTGCAAGGCTGCTTTACTTGGACTTTGTGAGGCTCTGTTACAGTGAGTAACAGGTAGAGAAAACAGTAAGTTTACCAAAACCCACAAGAGAAAATGCTAAAGCAATACACATCCACACGAACCTAGAAAAGTTCCAACATAATCCTAGAAAATAGGCAGCTGCCTACATTCAAGAGATCCTAAGAGTGGCCGGCAGGCTGCGTGCTCAGGCAACACCAGAAGGTCCTAAGTCCCCACATCTGAGCGAATCCAGGCCTCTGCGAAGTCTGAAGAGCCTGGTCAGGGAGAGGCACCGCCAGCCCAGGCACAATGAAAGGAATGCTCCCCACGCACACACAGACGCCCCGCAGAGTCCGACGGGCTAAGTGGTGCCTGCGGTGGGTGACATTTCCATCCCAGCATCCACCTAAGTTAACGGCACAGTGGCTTTAGGGGCTACGCATGCTACACATTGCAAAATTCATAAAATTACTTTATGGAAGTGAC
>PVJA010031649.1:0-24741 GCA_004027025.1 Myocastor coypus
TTTTTTTTTTTTTTTTTTTTTTTTTTTTTTTTTTTTTTTTTTTTTTTTTTTTTTTTTTTTTTTTTTTTTTTTTGCCTTTTTGAGACAGGGTCTCGCTATGCAGTTCAGGCTGGCCTTGAGCTCACTTTTGTAGCCCAGGCTGGTCTCGAACTCGCATCAATTCTCCTGCCTCAGCCTCCCGAGTGCTGGGATTACAGGCGTGCGCCACCACGCCCGGCTTTTCTTCCTTGTCTTATATAGAGAATATAATATATATAGAATATAATATTATCCTTTTTCTTCCTCTTTCTTTTTCCATTTTAAAAAAGCATTTACTTGAGAGAGTACAGCAATACTTGATATGACATTAGTAGTAGTGCCTAATTAGCAGACCAGAGTGATAGGTATTCCAAGCATGGTTTTAGTATTACACATTGCTATCCTCAGTGTATTTGCTTAGTTCACAGATATGAGTATATATAGTTAATCAGGGTGTAAATTCTACCAATTACCTGCTAGTTTCAAAAATCTTTTGTAGATTTTTTAGGACCATTGACTTAACCATCTTTTATACAATACATGGTTTTGCCCCTACCATGTTTCCTAATTTTTCTCCTAGCTCTCTCATGCTGGCAATTTTCCCAGAAAACCTGAAAACATCATATCATAGTGATATTTGTGCACTTACGTTTATAGTAGCATAATTTGGGATAAGCAAATCTTCGAACTGACCAAAATGTCCATTGCCTGAAGAATGGATGAAAAATATGTGGTGTTTTTATATGATTAAGTATTACACAGCTACAATGAATGATAAACTCGAACCCTTTAAATACAAATGGATGTATCTTGAACATATACCCGTAAGTGAAATAAACCAGACTTATATGTGTAAATATTGTATAGTCTCCCTAATATAAGAACTCAAATGAAGAAATAAAATGGAAAGGTATGGCTGGGTAGATAGCTCAGTAGAATAAGTGCCCGCCTGGAGAGTGTGGGGGTCCTGAGTTCAAACCCTAGTACCGCCAAAAAAAAAAAAAAATGGGGGGGAAAGGTATAATCTAGTTAAATGGAAAGCAAGAATTTAAGGATCAAAAAACTGTAGGTTAAGTTTACATATCCCCAGGCCTGGCGTGGTGGCTCACGCCTGTAATCCCAGCACTTGGGAGGCTGAGGAAGGAGGATCGGTGTGAGTTTGAGACCAGCCTGGGCTACAAAAGTGAGCTCAAGGCCTGCCTGAACTGAACTGCATAGTGAGACCCTGTCTCAAAAAGGCAAAAAAAAAAAAAGTTTCCATATCCCCAAACCACACTCACAGATTTGGAATAAAATTCTGTCCTTTAAGTCCAACCATTGCTACATCCTACCACCATTCATTTTATTTTTTTTTTTCTTGTCTCAGAACTTTTGTTTGTTTATTTATTTATTTTTATGGCCAGCTCAGCCTGCCCTGAGGGCAGGGCTGGCGCAGCATGTGGTGCCAGGGATCAAACTGAGGTCCCTGAAGCCCCCTAAGCTTTCCTAAGCAGACACTTTAGACCACTGAGCCATCCTGCCAGGCCCCCCTACCACCATTCAAATGAAGGCTTTTTATGATAGGCAGAGAGGACAATGGGCCAAGAATATGTACCATTCCTTCATAAAATGTATACTTCACTAATCACATCATTTGTCATCACTTATCATTTAAGCTACCTGGAGGATCTATGTACAGTTTTGTGGCAGTGTCCAATTCAAGGCCTAAATCTATTTCTGTCAGTAGACAACTGAGGCAGTCAGAGCCCAAATCTATGTGAGTAATCACTAGAATGTCCACACTAGAATTAGGGCAGGGTGTCTGTTTGGACTTTCAAATCCAAGGAAATTCAACTTGAGCCTGCCTCTGGTCATGGAGTTAGGGCCTGAGTCAATTAACATATAATACTCTGGGTATTTCTTGTCAGCCTGACTATGGCTTCCTGACCATAGGTTTCTCCCATTACTGTCCCTTCCCTGTCACTGTGGAAGTTTAACAGTGGAAGCCCTGAAACGAAGCCAACACATAAATGCTCTGAGTCCCAGGTTAGTTGGCTCCTCCCTAGAATAGTATCCAAGCAGGAAGTTCCTCTAGTCAATGTGAAACTTAGGCTGGAGTTCCTCCAGTTAGCTGTTACAGCACACAGAATCCAACCCGTTCCACTGGTATATTTCTCCCTGAAGGTTTCTGGAATTGCCCACTTTTGCTGAGTCCTTCAAACTTGACTTCCTTTCCTTGCAAGGCACAAGCCAAGAGCTGGGGAGACAGTACAGGTTGCCTCTTCCTTTTTCCACATTTTGGTCCATTTCTTCAATTTCTCTATAGGCTGCAATTTTCACATCATATCTTTCCTAAGTCCTGCCTTCCTTCTTTCCTCCCCAAATTGTTATTGTCCACCGCCTTGATTCCAAATCTTATAGAGACAGCTTTGTTTCTGCTTATTACTTTGCCATCTTCCTGGAAGTCTCCCTTGATTGTTCTTTCTTGAGAAATCCAAAAGTATGTTTACTCTGCCTCCTTAAGGTAAAAAGTATATATATGAACACAAGACTATCTGCATCAACTAATGCTGTCTGCCTGTTGATTTCCCAAACTTCCAATCCCAGAACTATCATTCCAGTAACCTAACACATAAGTTGGACTGTTAACCCATAGTGATTATAATTGTACATATTAATATTACATGATAATGGAGTTTATCTTGGGAAATTGGTATATCCATGTTATATATCTTAATCCAATTATTTCTTTTAGTACATATTTGCAATGCATATTCACAATAAAGATTATGGATGTATTTTTGGCTCTCTTGTCAAAGATCATATAACTGAGTGTGCCTTGCCTGTTTCTGCATCCTCTGTCATGTTCTACTGACCCATACTTCTGCCAGCATCATGTACTACTTAATGCTGTAGCTCTGTGATATGACTTCCAGTCCAGAATTGTGATTCCTCCTGATTTGCCCTTATATTGTATGGGATTGCTTTTGCTCTCTAAGTCTCTTCTGGTTCAAATTTCTTTCTGAAATTTACAGTTGTTTTCATTAGTTCTATGAGTAATATTTTAGGTATTTTGATTAAGGTTGCATTAAATCTGTATATTAGTTTTGGAAATATGGCTATTTTGACAACAGTTTCTCTGCCTATTAAGATACAAGGAATATCTTTCTACTTTCCTATTTCCCTTTTGATCTCATCTTTCAGAAAGCTTGTGACAGCATTAGAGAAAACTTTCACTTCCTTGGTTAGGTTAATTCCCAAGTATTTAATTGTTCTTTATATTTCTGTGAACGGTCTTATTTTTGTAATTTCTTATTCTGTGAGTTCACTACTATACAAGGATATTATTGACTTTTTTATCCTGCTACATGGCTGAATTTCATAATTCTAGGATTCTTTTCATGGAATTTTTGTGGATCTTCTAGGGAGATGATCATATCCTCTCTAAATGATATTTCAACATCTTTCTTTCCCATGCATATTTTTACTTTACTTTTACCTTTTCCTTCTCTTGTGTGACTGCCCTAACAAGCGTTTTGAGGACTGTATCGAATAGGAGTTAGAATAATTGACCTTCTTCTCTTGTTTTAATTTTAGAAGGGGAAGCATTCAGTTTCCTACCATTTAATGTCAGAAGATTTGACATATGCAGCATTCATCAGATTAATATAGCGTCTTCTATACCTATTTCCTTTAAAGTTTTTAACACAAACGAGTGTCAAAGGATTTTTTCCATCTATTAAGATGATCAAGTGAGTTTGTATTTACTTCACTTTATGTGATGTATTGCCTACACTGGTTTATGTATGTGGTGCAATTCTTGCCTGTCTTGGATGAAGCCTACGTGATTATGCTGTATGACCTTATTAATGATTTGTTGCATTCTTTCTCAGTACCTTATTGAGGATATTTATTTCTACGTCCATTAAAAAGGATCAGTCCTTGGTTGTATTTATTTGCTTGTTCATTTGTTTGTTTGTATCATCATCTGGTTTTAGAATCAAGTTAATTCTAGCTCCCAGGTATGACTTTGGGAGTACTCTTTTCCATTCAATTTAACTAGAATTTGAGACTATGAGTGTTCTATCTTCTCCAAAGGTCTAGTAGAATTCAACAGTGAATCCATCGAGTCATGGAATTGTCTTAGTAAGTTTTATTACTACATCTATATCATTGTATATCTTTCAATTACTCAGAGCTTTTATATCTATATTGTTTCAGCTTGGGTAATCCATATGTATTTAGAAATCCATCCTTTTCTTCCAAATTCTACAATTAGTAGAACTTAGATTTTCACAGTGGTCACTAAAAATCTTTTGGATCTCAACATTGTCTATTGTGATAGTTCACTTCTAATTTCTAGCTGTGTTGACTTGTATCTTTCTTCCATTTTGGGGTAAGATGAGCTAAGGATCTATTATGGTCTATATCTAGATGTCTCATGTGTTCATAGACTGAGCTTTGGGAGGTGACAGCATCATAGCTATGTGATGATACTCATCATTAGATCAGTCCACTTATGGATTGGTAGGTAAGTATGATATTAGGAGGTAAAGCCTGGTGAGATGGAGGGTTCACTGTAGGCACATCAACAACCCAAGCTCAGATTCCACGCACTTTCCCAGCCAGGGCTCACATTGGAAAGGTAAGAACTCTCTCAGCCAACTCGACAACTGCCCAAACCCCGACTACACCCATATTCCCCACACAGCCACCAACCATCCCCACATAGCTGGCCACTGTCCCGAACCACGGGGCCTCGAGACAGCCAGGCACCTGAGCTTTGACTTAAAGCCAGGCACGTCTGGTGGGGAGAAAGCTTGGTGGATCCAGAACCAAATTTCCACAGGTGTTAACTGTATAAGTTCACCAAAGTGCAGAGATCACTGCTATAAAAAATGCTAAACAGAAGAAGCAAGATCCAATCCCAGGTCTCCAGTCCACACAAAAACAACACAGGAAACACTACTATGGAAGAAAATGGGAATTATACAGAAGAAATCTCTGAATCAGTAGCAGCCAAGATTGAAAGAGAAGTGCAGAAACATATAGAGAAACTCAGAACAGAGATAACATCTGAAGTTAAAAAAAAGTATTTAAAAAATGCACTCTGAAGTAGAAAAACAACTGCGGAAATGTATAGAGGAAACCAAAGCAGAAATAACCACTGTAGTTAAAAAAAAGACCTTTCTAAATCAATAGCATGAAAAGTAGGGGAACAACTATAGAAAGGTACAGAGGAGAACACAGCAGAAGTAATGTCTGAACTAGACAGAGAAAGGATAAATATAATGACAGACTTCAGTACTACTAAAGAAGACATTTATAAAAAATTAGGGGAGAATACAAAAAATGATGGATTCCCTGATGGAGTAATATAGGAAAGAAATAGATTGCATGAAACAGTTTCAAAGAGATATAGAAGAAAATAAAATCTCAATCACAAGCTGGCAAAACTGTATGAATGAGAGTGAAGATAGAATCTCAGATCTTGAACACACTGTCGGAGCTAGTGAAAAGTTATGAAACGATATCTTAAGAACAACTAGGACGCATGAAAAAATAATTAAACATCTACAAAATGATGCAAAAATGAAGAATGTGAGATTAATAGGAATCAACAAAAAGAAGGAGTCAATATAAAGGATATAAAAAGAATATGGGCAGAATTAATAGCAGAAAACTTCCCAAATATGAAAATACAGTTGCACATACAGGTAACTGAAGCATACACAAGCCCAAATAACATCAACACGTCTAAAAACATACCCAGATCTATAATAGTCAATATTCCAGAAATTCAGCAGAATAGCATACTAAAAGTGACTAGAGGGAAAAAAAAAAAAAAAAAAAAACAGACGACATTTAAAGGAAAACCCAACAGAATAATACCAAATCTCTCATAACAAACCATGAAGTTAAGAAGAGCATTAAGAAGGGATTCAAGTCCTCCATGAAAACAAATTTCAGCCCAGATTGTTATACCCGGCAAAGATCTCTTTCAAGTATGAGGGAGAAGTGAAATACTTCCATGACAAAGAACAACTACAGAATTTCATGACTTCAAAGCCAACCCTACACAGGATACTAAAAAATATTTCAGAGCAAGACCAAAATGACTCAAACTCAAGAAATGAGAACAGAAAGATCCCACCAAATAGGCTACTCAATTAAACACAGGAGAAAAAGGGGTAAACAGTAGTAAGAAAATATAATGTCAATCATAAGTCAATACATTTCAATTGTAAACATCAACATAAGTGGACTCAATTCTCAAATTAAAAGAAATAGAATTGCAGAGTGGATAAAGAAGCAAAATCCAACAATATGCTGTGTACAAGAAATGCACTTAACTCTTAAAGAAACTCATAGAGTAATGTGAAAGGGTGGAAAACAATACTCCATGCTCCAACACCTGAAAAAAAAGCAGGCATAGCAATCCTGTGTGCAGACAGTCCAAACTTCAAACCAAGACTGATCAAACAATATAAAGAAGGTCACTACATATTGATTAGGGGAAAACTTAAAGATGAAGAGGTAACACGGATAAATATGTATGCTACCAACATGGGAGCAGCAAGCTATATAAGGCAAACCTTAATGGACATGAAAAATCTAATATCCAATACCACAATCTTAACAGGAGACCTCAACACCCCCTTATCCGAAAAAGATAAGTCAAGCAGACAAAAAATTAGCAAAAAAGTAGTAGAACAGAAACAGACCTTGGAACAACTGGAATTAGTGGACATACACAGAGTGTTCCACCCAAACACTTCACTACACACATTTTTTTGAGCTGTACATGGGACATTTTCTAAACTAGACCACATATTAGCATAAAGTATATGCAAGAAAACAGAAATTATCCCGTGCATATTATCTGATCACAGTGCAATGAAATTGGAAATAAATGATGAAAGAAACTATAAGAATTTCAGGACTACACGGAAATTAAACAGCACTCTTCTCAACAACCAGTGGGTTACAGATTAAATTAAATATCTTGAATTTAATGAAAATTCAAACACAACCTACCAAAATTTCAGGGATGTAATGAAAGCATTCTTAGAGGAAAATTTATAGCTCTCAACTCACATATTAAGAGAACAGAACGGGAACAAATAAATACTCTCCTGGAGAACCTTAACACACTAGAAATAGAAGAACAAATGAAATCCAAAGCCCAAAGATGGGAGAAAATTACAAAGATTAGAGCAGAAATTAATTCAATTGAGACAAAGAAAACAATACAAAGAATTAATGAATCAAAAAGCTGATTCTTTGAAAGATTAAATAAAATTGATAAGCCCCTAGCTAACCTGATTGAAAAGTGGAAAAAAAAGACTCAAATTCAAGCAATAAGAAACAAAAAAGGTGAAATTACTACAGACTGACCAGAGATTCAGAGGATCATAAATACTACTTTGAGAATCTGTATTCTCACAGAATTGAAGACATAGATCAAATGGATAGATGCCTAGAAAAGTAAAAATTACCCATACTCAATCAAGAAGATATAACAACGCTCCATAACTGAGTAACAGCCAATGATATATGAAATCTAATAAAAAGCCTACCAACAAAGAAAAGCCTTGGACCTGATGGATTTCCCACTGAATTCTACAAGAAACTTATAGAAGACTTAATCTCAACATTCCTCAAACACTTTAAAGAAATTGAAAAGGAAGCAATACTTCCAAAATCATTCCTAGAAGCAAGTATTACAATGATACCAAAACCACAGAGAGATGCAACTAAAAAAGAAAACTACAGGCCAATTTCTCTGCTGCACATAGATGCAAAAATCCTCAATAAAATCCTCGCCACTAGAATACAACAAATCATCAAGAGATTAAATACATAGGATTCATGCAGGGATGAAAGGATTGTGCAATATATGCAAATCTATAAATGCAATACACTATATCAATAGAGCCAAAGCCATAAATCACATGATCATCTCAATTGATGCAAAAAAGGCCTTTGACAAAGTCCAACGCTCATTCATAGTCAAAATCCTATAGAAAATCGGCATAGAGTGTCTCTAGCTCAAGCTGATAAAAGCCATCTATGACAATCCAACAGCTAGTATAATTCTAAATGGGGAAAAACTGAAATGTTTTACTCTGAAATCTGGCACAAGACAGGGATAGCCTCTATCATCACTCCTATTCAATATAGTTCTGGAATCATTAACTACAGCCATTAGACAAGAAGGAGAAATAAAAGGAACAAGAATAAGTAAAGAAGAAGTAAAACTATCACTATTTGCAGATGACATGATAATCTACTTCAAAGACCCAAAAAACTCCACCAAGAAGCTACTAGATTTAATACACAAATTCACTAGCACGTTATAAAGTCAACACACAAAAGTCAATAGCATTCCTCTACACAGATAACAAACACACTGAGAAAGAAATTAGAGAAACAGTACCTTTCATGATAACACTGTAGAAAATAAAATACTTAGGCATTAACTTAACTAAGGAAGTAAAAACCTTTTTAATGGAAACTACAGTACTCTGAAAAAAGAGATCTTAGAAGATTTCAGGATCTCTGAAATAGGAAGTTATTTCCTGCTCCTAGATAGGAAAAATCAACGCTGTGAAGATGGCCATACCCCCTAAATTGTAATACAGATTTAATGAAATTCCTATCAAAATATCATCAACATACCTCGCAGATCTGAAGAAATCATTCCTAAAATTTATTTGGAACCAAAAAAGACCCAGAATTGCAAAGACAATTCTGGGCAACAAAGGTAAGGCAGGAAGCATTACAGTTCCTCACCTAAACTTACACTACAAGGCTACAGTAATGAAATCAGCATGGTATTGGCAAAAGAATAGACCTGAAGATCAATGGAATAGACAAGAAGATGCAGAAGCAAATACAAACACAGTGAGTCACTTTATCTTCGACGAAGGCACCAAACACACTTACTGGAAGGAAGATAGTCTCTTTAACGAGTGGTGCTGGAAAAACTGGCTCTCTACATACCAAAAACTAAAACTTTACCCAAGTCTATCACCATGCACTAAAGTAAAGTCAAACTGGATTAAAGATCTAAATATTAAAAGAGGAACACTAAATCTCTTGGAAGAGAAAGTAGGAGAAAATCTTGAAGACATTGGGGTAGGCAAAAAATTCATGGACAAAAATAAGAAAATGCAGATTTGACACTTGAAAGAATCAACAAATGGGACCTTCTCCAGCTATGAAGTTTATGCACGTCCAAGGAAATTACCAACAGAGTGAAAAGACAACCCACAAATTTTGAAAAGATTTTAACTAATAAGTATTCAGACAAAGGTCTTCTATCTAGAATCTATAAAGAACTAAAAACAATTAGTGTTGCAAAATTCAAAGACCCAATCCAGAAATGGGCATCTGAAATGAATACACATTTCTCAGAGAAAGAAATTTAGCAAGCCTATAAATACATGAAGAAATCCTCCACATCACTAGCCATCTGTGAAATGCAAATTAAAACACTTAGATACCATCTCACCCAAGAAAGAATGGCTACCATAAAAAAATCAACCAACAACAAATGTTGGAGAGGATTTGAGAAAGCAGAACCCTTCTTCACTGCTGGTGGGAATGCAGATTGGTGCGACCATGATGGAAAGCAATGTGAAGGATCCTTAAAAAACTAGAACTGGAAATCCTATTCAATCTAGCTATCCCCCTACTGGCAATTTTCCCAGAAGAACTGAAAGCATACCATAGCGATATCTGTGCACCTATGTTTATAGCAGCCCAATTTGCAATAGCCAAATCTTGAAAACAAACAAATTGCCCATCATTTGAGGAATGGTTGAAAAAAAATGTGGTATTTTTATACAATGGAATATTATTCAGCTATAAAGAATGATAAGCTGGAAGGCTTCATATATAAATGGATGTATACTGAACATATACTCATAAGTGAAACAAACCAGACCTGCATATGTAAATACCATATAGTCTCCCTAGTATAAGAACTTGAAAGAAGAAACAAAAATTGAAGGGTATAACACAGCTGAATGTGTTATGGATTAAACAACAAAGTGACTGGAGGTAGAAAAGAGAGGAAATATAGCAGGAGAAAAACCATGCATTTACGTACACAGGATGAATCAGATATTGGTCCTAAGAACCTTAAAAAAGTTTATCACATTGATTATAGCACCATACATCACTAAAACTATGCTTAGAATGCCTGTCATTCTCATCTTTTAGATGTGTACTGCTTCCGATGTAAACTCAGTTACTGTTATGCTCTCTCTCAAATAAATGGTTGGTTAACCAAAAAAAAAAAAAAAAGAAGAAGGTATTAATTGAAAGTAAGAGACAGGGCCAAATGCCATAGGCTTGACAGGCTACAATTTTGTACATCGTTAGATTTCTAAATGTCTGTGTTAAAATCTGTAACTGTTTTAATCACATCCTATAGAGAGTTATATTCTATAGAATATCAATGATTGATGGAAAATATCAATTTCAAGCTAAGTGAAAGATGTTTGATATTCAGAAAACCAATGAAGTTAAGCTCAATTACCTATGTTATAGAGTAATAGTATCACAAAACTTCTCTGCTGGAGGGTTGAGAATGTAAGTTAACAGACCAAAAATTGGAGAAAAAGAGGGCTATGAGGATAGCCAATATTTTGACCCTAGCCCTTCAAGTTCAGTAAGGACTCAGGTCATAAGAGAACCTGTGCTGTAATATCCTATAACTCAGAGGTGTCCCAAATTTTCTGGTCAACAGATTGTGGGGCCTCAGAGGAAAGGGATAAATGAACTATAGTGTGTCTAAGGAGAGTCACCTAGAAAAAAAAACATTCTCTCAGGCTTTCACAGAAAGCAAAAACTGGTCAAACAACGGCCATGACTCGTCCCAAAGACTGACACTGACAGCAGCTCTACAAAGCACTGTACATGGTTCCAAGGTTAATCTTGAGAGGATTTGACCTTGGAAGGTATAAAAGATGAATGTTTTGTTATACAAGTCTAGCTTTAACTTGCCCTTGATCACCCATCAGAAAATCTTAATTATGAGGCATAGAAAGCAGAACTAGATTAGTATAATGAGCTGTAAGAGGCTTAAATCAACAACCTCCAACATTGCCAGTTTCACCAGTAATCCACTACAATTATGGAACATTGGACTATGTATACATCTACTTCCTCTCAGTTCAAAGAGAAGAAACTTTTTCTTTTTTTTTCTTTCCTTACCAATATCGATTATAAAATGTATCATGTCCACACACTGTGCTCTGTATTACTATTATGAGGACAATATGCAATGTGTCAATTATTGCAAATGTACTACCAATGTGTTGTGAAACTATCATATTGATATTTCTTATTAAAAGTAATAAAAAATAAGAAAACAGACAAAGGGGCCTCGACAATCTAGAATACTCCCAGCAGTGGGGTATGGGAAATCCCATTTTTGTTTCTAAAAATCTTTTGCCTAGAAAAGATTTACCATCAATTTTTCTTTCTATTGTCCAACTCGTCTCACTTGGCCAAAAGAGAGAATGTAGACATATCCATGTTTCATTGCAATAAATGAAATTTGTCTAAAAGGAAAACAGAATTACAGTGAGATTCCTTATCAACTAAAGTTCAATAGCCATCTCCAAGTCAAAATTAGCTCCCATGCAGAGATACGTACCTGGTCTTTGGTTCTGTATCTTTTAACTCTCAAATATTGACATCCTTCAGAATCCTTCATTAAGATGCATCTCCATAACACATAATAGTTTTTTTCTTAAATTACTAACATTAAGAATGCTTCACCAAGGCTGTGGAGATAGCTCTATGGCACAAGTGCTTGCCTGGCAAGTGCAAGGTCATGAGTTTGAACCCTGGTCCCACTAAACAAACAAACAAAAAAAGCAAAAACACAAGGATGCTTCACCACCTACTTAGACATCATAATTTATCTACACACCTTAATGTGTTATACATAATGCCAGCATTATGTTCAAATAAAATAAAATTCAAACAGTATTGGCATTTGGTCATGAACCTTTGTTTATATGTAAGGAAAGCAATCATTGACAGTTTGAGATATTAGCATATTTTACACCCTAACAGGATCAGCTAAAGATTCAGAGAACTTACAGAGGAAGGTCACAACACTGTTGGAAATTTGAATTCAAACTGAGCCAAAATAGACTTTCTGATATCATAGGGTGAGTTGGCAACACAGTCTCCCAACCACTAAGTGGAAGGTAATTTTTTCATTTCTCCTTCCACAGAGAAGGTCAGTGCCTCAACCTAAGGATGAAAATTATATTTAACCTTTGAAAAGTTAGCTTTTAAAATGACAGAAAAATAGTTCAGTTGGAAATGATAGCAATATAAATAGACATATTTAACTATGGTATCAGTCATCACACATATAAGGTAACCACCCCTCAGTAACTTTGTAAAAGTTTCATAGGATAATCAAGCAAATGACATACAGCATTAAAGGAGTTTAAACTGTGTTTCCCCCTCTACCTTCCTACAGATGAATTTCTTTTTTCAATTCTTCTCAAATATTTTATTTTACCATCTGCTCTTCAATGAGCTGCACCCCCAGCATCTACATCCAAAGTCCTCACTGTTCCTTAAAAAGCCACACAAGACCTAAACCATGCCATGCTCTCCTACCTCTTACCTCTCTACAAATCATTACTCTAAGGATGAAAATTGTATTCTACCTTATAAAGGTTAGTTTAAAAATCAAAAATAGTTCAATTGGAAATGATAGCAGTTTATACGGCCCCACTCAGATGTAAAACTGGCATAATTGTGTTATGGAAGACCTAAACTACAAATGAAAGTCAATGATAATGAAGGAGTCTCCCCATTCCCAAAACTAGTGTTAATGGAGCACTGTACTTACAACTGATAAAATATTTATGGCTGTGCTTTTAATAATTTTGTTTGGTTAGTTTTGTTTGAGAGAAGGGAAGTTTTATTTGGCAACTTAAATGAGCCTCGCTAAATATCTGAGGATTCAGCAGTACAAATAAGACAATAAAATGCACATAACAAAGTAGAAAAAGTATTGAGTAACAGGTATGAAAAAAAGTCTGCCAGGAATGCTTGAGATGAGAGTGAACAGAATGTTCCAGTCAGGGAGCACAGCATGTGCAAGGTGCAGAGGTAAAAGTCTGAGTGAGGATTATACACTGAAGGATTTGAAAGGCATTCAAAGAGGCCAGAGTGCAGAGAGGTAAGAGCTAGGAGAGCACAGCATGTGTTAGATCTTGTGTTGCTTTTGAAGAAACAGTCAAGACTACATTTGGATGCTAGAGGTGCACCTCACTGGGAGAGCACATACTGCTTAATCTAAAAGAACACTCTGAAAAATGTCGGATCCAGACATGGCATAATTAGGTTAATTACTATGCTATTGCTTAAGAGAAAAACAATATAAATTAAATATAGCCATGCCCTAACTATACCACTCTTCATTAGGAGTAATTGACTAGGTCTAGAGTTTCATCTAAAATCTTCCGTAGCTAAATGACATCTTCCCCACCTACTGGGCATTTGCAAGCTTGCCTTCTCAGTGAGGAGAGCCGTGATGTGACTAGCTTCATGATAACACAGAGAGTACTGACAGATATTTTAGAAAGAGACAAAGATGACCACAACTTCAAACACAACAGAAGAGAACCACAAAGCAGAGTAGGTAATTAAGAAGAGGGGAAAAGTAGGCAATCTTACAATAGGAAAAAACATGATGTAGACAACCAATACATATCATTTATAACCAGCTATGTGCATGGCCCTCATTCACCAATCAAGAAAAGTAAACTGGCGAAGTGGGATGCAATGAGAGCTGTCTTAACAAGAAAATTTATAGTGATAAATTCTCACATCATGAAAACAGAATGAGCCCAAATAATCTCATGCTATACTTCAAGAGCCTAGAAAAAAAAAGAGAAACTCAAGTCCAAACTCCAAAGAAGGCAAGAAATCATAAAGATCAGAGCAGAAACAAATGCAATGGAGATAAGGAAATCTATACAAATAATTGATGAGTGCAAGAGTTGGTTCTTTGAACAAATAAATAAAATTGATGAACCTCTAGCCAACCTCATTAAAAAAGGAAAAGAAAAAATTCAAATTCATGCAGTGAGGAATGAAAAGCACACGTTCACTGCAGACCATATAGAAATTCAGAAGATTATCCATACAAATTTCCATATCTTTGCTGTCACAGAACAGAAAATACAGAAGAAATGGACACATTCCTAGACATATATAAGCTACCAACACTAAATCAAACAGCTATAAAAAGTCTGAATAACTCAATGTCAGCCAATGGAACTGAAAATGTAATCAAAAACTTATCAACAAAGAAAAACCCGGTCCTCATGGATTCATAGCTCAATTCTACAAGAACCCTAGGTAAGATATAGGGGGCTTGTGGATTAACTCACAGATCTATAAAAAAATCCTGAAATTCAACTGGAACCAGAATAGACCTAGAATAGCAAAAGCAATCCTGGGCAACAGAGGAAAGGCAGGAGGCATCACAATCCCTGACTTGAAATTATATTATAAAGCGACTACAATAAAAACAGCATAATTCTGGCACTAAGACAGAGCTGAGATCAATGGAACAGATTACAAAATGTACACACAACTACAAACACGCTCAACCACCTTATCTTTGGCACAGAGCCCAAATATGTTCATTGGAAGAAAGAGAGCCTCGTTAATAAAACATATAGGAAATACTAGCTTTACACATGCCAAAGGTTTAAAATAGACACATTTTTATCACCAGGCACAAAACTATGTCCAAATGAATTAAACACATAAATATTAAAACGGAAGCACTAAATCTTTCTGGAAGATAAAGTAGGTAGAAAATTTAAAGACATGGGAGTAGGTAGAGTCCATCAACAAAAATCAAACTGTATGAGATATACTTCAAAGAATCAATAATTAGGAATCTCATCTTTTTGAAAAGTTTCTGCGCAACCAAAAGATCACCAACACAGTAAAAGAAAACTCATGAAGAAGGAAGAAATTATAGGAGATTATCCATCAAAGGACTCCTCCCTAGAACATATATTTTTTTTTAAATCAGGCCTCCAAAATTCAAAGACCCAGCCCAAAAATGGCCATCTGAGATGAATATATACTTCACAAATGAAGAGATACAAATGCCAAATAAGTAAATGAAAAACTATTCAACATCATTGGTCATTCAAGAAATGCAAATTAACACAATGCTGAGATACCATCTTATGCCAGAAAGAATGACTATCATCAAGAAATCAACCAATAACAAATGTTGAAGAGGCTGTGGGGAAAAAGAAATCCTTCACCACTGTAGATGGGAGAGCAGGCTGTTACAACAATTATGGAAGTCAGTATAGAGATTCCTCAAAAAGCTAGGACTGGAGGTCCCATTCAAGCCAGTTATTCCCCTCCTAGGTATTTTTCCAAGATAACTGAAATCATCATGCCATGGCAATATACATGTACCCGTGTTTATAACAGCACAATTTGTCATAGCTAAATCTTGGAAGCAACACTAAAGCCCATCTGCTGAGGAATAAATAGAAAAGATATGGTATTTTTGTATAATGGAGAATTGTTCAGCTACAAAAAATAAATTTGAGGCTTTCCTAGATAAATGGATGCAACTAGAGACTGTACTGGGAAGTGAAATAAAGCAGTCCCACATGTGCAAACATCATGTTGTCTCACTAGTGTGAGAACCTGACAGAATAAATAAAACTTGAAGGATACAATGGATGCTGTGAAAAGGAATGAATTTGCTCAATGGGAAGGACAAAGTGGGATGAGAAACAGAACAAAAAAAAGAAATGAAAAAGGTATTATATGCATATATGCAGGATAGTTTGGATAATCGTACTTCTAGTTTCTGTTCCTCTTTTGAAATGAGCAATTAATGCTTAAATTTTGTTCTTCTTATGTTTTTCTTTTTAGTTTCTTATAACTTTTTTGTTGTCTTGTTTTATTATCTAATGTTACAGGTTTGGATCTAGTAACCTAAACTAACAATTTAAAGATAACATCATGCAATATAGCAAACATTGTTGATTCCTATTACTTTGTTTAATGAAATTTTACAATGTTTCTAATTCTTTTATTCTTTTTATATTGCGCATTCTTTGAATATAAAAGATATCATGGCTGGCAAATAGTCCAGTGGACTAAAGCACCTGCAAGCAGGTGCAGGGACCATGGATTCGATCCCTGGGCCTGCAAGCACACCGAAACAGTAATTGAGACTGGGTATGGTGGTGCCTGCCTGTAATCCCAGCTCTTGGGAGTCTAAAAAAGTGGATCACTATGAGTCTGATCTAGCAGTGAGACCTTGAGCCCCCTGTAGACTTTTCCCTAAAAAACTACAAAAAAAAATCATGATACAATTTCAAAAGCTAAAAAATGAATCTTTGTTTATATAAATAGACAAAAACATATGCTACTTCTAATTAATGGTTTATCAATACTTTTTTTTTTCCAGAAAGTTAGGACTCTGAAGGAAAGTTTATGTAAGTTGAATTCCAAGAACATAAATTCCATGAGATATAATTTGCTAATACTTATCTTTACTGTCAGTAAATATCTTTACTGTCAGAGAAAAGGTGGGAAAATGCCAATGATTTGAAATATTCACAAAATTAAATTTATGTTCAAATAAAGAGCATTAAATTTTAAGGCATAACCTTAAAAATTTCAGATCAATACACTTGAAGAACTCCCTACACTTACATGTTTAGGATAATCATCTACTACTCATATAGCTTCTGACCATCAAAGAGAGCAGAGTGTGTCAATAATGCCAAAACTTCCCCTCCCCTACCTGAACCCAGACTGCTATAAACAGGGAGCTTTATGTGCTTCTTAAAATTAGGCAATCAACAAGAAAGGCACAAGCACTTGGCGAACCCTGCAAGTGGCGTGTAATCACCTCAGTTCTTTCAACTTCACCTGTGAGATAGTCACAATTCTGTCTTCTGACATAGATCTAAAATGCCCTCCAATAAAAGTCTCATGTGCTCAGAGATAAGACCTTTGGAAGGCAGTTGGTTTGTTAGCACTCTGACATCATCAAGTGGATTAATCACTGGTGAGTACATTAGTTGCATGGGATTATTAGGAGACATGGATGAAATATGTCATCACTGGCATAGCTTGCAGGATTAGATCTAGTCTCTTCCTCCATCCCCTCTAGCTCCTTCCCTCTGCTGTGCTTGCAGGTACCATGAGGTGAGTACACCTGTTTCTCCATGTCCTTACCACCATGATGTTCTGCCTTGCCAGGTTCAAAACAATGAACACAGGTAATAATGGTTTAGAGTCTCTGAAATCATGCAAGAAAATAAGATTTTTCTTTTTTAAGTTGTATGTGTCAGATATTTTGTCTCATCAACAGAAAGGTGACGAATACACTCTGTACTTCAAAATGAGGAAGCCAAGGCCTAAATGAGTCAACGACTTTACTAAAGGTCACTCAATGAGTGACAAAGAGCAAAATCAAGTGCAAAGCTTTCTGAACTCATTCCCACCTTCTCAACCACAGCAGGGTGCTGCATGACTGTGATGGGCTCCAACACAGAGCTACAGTGTGGGTACTGACACTCGAATGCAGGTGCTCTCCCCATACATCTTCCTTTGCAGAACCGTGCATCTCAATCAAAGACAATCATCCAACTTTGGAAGTTCTTATTCATCTTCTTAAGGAGAAAAGTGTGAGTCTATGATTTTAAAATATACATATCAAAGATAATGTTTATTCAAAATATAAACTGACTAGCCGGGCGTGGTGGCTCACGCCTGTAATCCCAGCCCTCGGGAGGCTGAGGCAGGAGGATCAGTGCGAGTTCGAGACCAGCCTGGGCTACAAAAGTGAGCTCAAGGTCAGCCTCAACTGCATAGCAAGACCTTGTCTCAAAAAGACAAAAAAAATGTGTATATATATATATATATATATATATATATATATATATATAAACTGACTACTTTTCTCTGAAGCGGTATCACTATTCAGTTATGCTTTAAATTCACAAACAATAATCCTTTAGAATTCAGAATTCTAAACAGCTTGAGGGTAAGAGTCTTGTTAAATGTTTGTACTGCTTTCTGCATGCTATTTTTAAAAAAAATTATCTTAATTTGAGGATTTGAATATCATACTGGAATTTGGAAACTAAGTAGCACTCTTCAGCTCCATTACTAAATTTCCCCTAAAATATGTAACAGTTTAGATGTCCTAAACAATCAGAATTGTGACTGGTAAAATAAATAGACTCTGTGTGTGTGTTTGTATGTGCACCCTTAATAAGGTCATTTTATTGCTAACTGTGGTGGTTGATACATTGTGTCAACTTGAGATGTTGGAAGCTTGGTTGGACAGGTGCAGCATTTTCATACCTTGGGGCATGGGGGACTCCATCCTAGGGCACCATGGCCCTGCCTTAGAGTGACTTAGCCCAAAAAAGGTATATAAAGGGGTTAAGGAAGGCTTCTGTGCCCTGCTTCTTAGGAGGAGTTCCTATCTTCACCAGCCACTTTATAGCTGTGTCACTTTAGAGGAGCTCTGATTTCACAGTCAGCATGGAAGGAAGGAAGAGAGGCTTTTTAGACCCTGTAACTGCTGCTCCTTCCTTTGCTCTTGCTGCTTTCTGCCACCATGAACTGCTGCTCTCTTCCATGTACCAATCTGGCTTGAAGCAAGCTGAGTATGGACTGAAACCTCCATAAGCTGTGAGCTAAATGAACCCTTCCTTCCTTCATTTTGAGTGCTGGGTATTTTGTCCCAGCAACAAGTTTAAAGTAACTGAGACACCAAGGAACTATATAATAACTTCTTGGACAAATCATTACATCTGAATGGATGTTCACTAGCAGAAACGGTACTTATTTGCATATCTGATTCACTACATACTTTTAAGTTTTCCTCAAATTTAAAATTCAGAGACCTTCTCTTATTACAGCATGATGTTAATTCCAGAGCGCAGTGTTGGTCACCAAATACAAGTATCAGGGATATTGTGTATATGCAAAAAGCTTGAGTCTGTCTTTAATTTTGATTTCCAAGGCCAAGTATGGAGGCACATACCTGTCATCCCAGCACTCAGGAAGCTGAGGCAGGAGGATTGCTCTAAGTTCAACCCTGGATAAAAAGTAAGTTCAAGGCTAGCCTGAACTTCATAGTGAGACCCTGTCTCAAAAAAGAGCAATTCTGATTATTAAAAAAGAAGTTCTGATTATCAATGTTCTCATAGAAATGATGGGATGGTCATTTATGGCCTACTGTTATTACAACCATACCTTTTCAGCCAAGTGAGAATTTTCTCAATCTAAAATTTAGGTTTACAATTGCTGAACTGAGAGCAATAAAAGATCATGTCTATTATCCACTTGTTTGTTTATTAATGACATCAAAGGGTTATAACTGCCAATCACCCTACTTTTAACTTTGACTTTTGATGCTAAGAGTCATCAAACATGAAAAATAACCTGAAGCTCAAATTTTCTGCTAAGATCAATTTGTTGGATTGGATTCTAGTTCCAATCAAATTCATGAGGCTCAGTTTTCTATTCAGTAAAATAAGCAGTGAAATACTTAAAATCTCTAATAACTTCAGTAAATGGAGAAAGTAAAATATTTATTCATGATTGGTGAAAACACCCAAAATTTAGTCTAAACACTATGTTGGAAGCATGAATTATCACATAAGAATAGCTAACTGTTACTGAATATTTATCATATCCCAGATACTTAGATAAATACTCCATATGTACTTATAAAATATAATCATCACAACTTTGAGGTACATTTTACTATTATACTGATGATGCCGGTGAGCAGCTGAGATTTTAGAAGGTTAGGTATCTTACTCAGTTTCTGCCAACAAAGATTAACTCCAAAACAAAGATTTAAATATTGCTGTTTTACATAAATTGTTTTCTATCCTATTTCTTAGCTAGCTACTCTCCTGGACTTTTTTTTTCCCTGAGAACAAATATGCTTCTCCATGTCTCCTGATAAAATCCAATTCCTGGCTCTGTGGGCAGTCATTCATTCCATTCCATTCCCGCTGGCATCTGTAAAGTAGCCTCTGGTAATTATCTGTGTGGGAAGCAGCAGGCAGGGTACAGAACAATGTAACTGTTGGTCAGATTCCAACATTGGAATTTAGCATTCTTGAGTCATAAATCAGCCAGCCATGGCACAATGTAAGGATGCGTTTGCTCAAGCTTTAAAAATAGTCCTGAAGTCCCTATTCATGGACAAATACACTTTCTTAACCCTCAAACACTAAAATTCCACTCTGCAAGAAACAAAAAGTATTTGCCCCTTGCCCTCAAAGATAATAAGTTCCTGGTTTGACTAGAAGATGAGTACAAGTTGGGGGCATCTCTCCTTCCTGGAAAGTACCTTGTCTCCAATTCCAGAAATCGGATTAAGACACTACAGATGGAGCCCTAGAAATAATGTTATACACTGTCATTCAACAGTTAAGGTTTAGACACATCAGCAAGATGGTAACTTCCTAAGAAGCTTAGAATTTCAGAGTTGTATTCTGTTATATCCTTATACACATGATTTTGATGACATTTTTGCTTACAGTGTTTCAACTTAGGGCCTTAAGCACATGGGAGAGATTAAACTAGACGCCCCATAGAAACAAGTTGGCTTGAGCCCAAGGCTGAAAAACCACAGCTGTGTGTCAATCTGCCTGCCACATGCTTTTGCAAATAAAGTTTTATTGTAAATCAGCCACACCCATCTTTTGATATATTATATATGGCTTCTTTCAAGCTACCACAGCAGAGTTGAATAATTGTAGTAGATGTTGTGTGATACATAGGACCCAAAATATTTTTTATCCAGCCCATTAAGAGAAAATTTTTGCTGACCGCCAGGTTAGATGTGGTTAACTGGAAGTTGTAACATACTTTCTTCTTTAGAAGTTTTGTGTAAGAGTATCCTTTGAAATGAAATAGCACAAGTGCTTAGATGAGGTTGCACATTTTATGACACTGAAGAAACTGTAACCGAAAAACCTAGAATCTATGGACCAGACTGGGATGCTGGAGAAGGCGGACTCCTCCGATTAACATCAGTCCTTTTCAGAGATGATTACAAAGCTGCTTCCATACCAGAGCATAAAACTGTACCAGCAAAACGGGTCAGTATTCCTGGCAGAGGTAATCATAATAATCAATTATACTTGTAGAAATAAGGGAAAAGAATAGATGAAAATGAGCAGGGCACAATAGAGGAGACATTAGAGGGGACTGAAGACATACTGCATTTAGTCTACTTCTATTCTTAGCCCTGGTCATACTGTTCTCTTAAAAAAAAAAAAAAAAAAAAAAAAAAAAAAAAAAAAAAAAAAAAAAAAAAAAAAAAAAAAAAAAAAAAAAAAAACACAGAGCGAGGTAGAAACATGGTGAATCATATTTATAATCACTGTACCCTGGGAGTCTAAGAATCACTAATTCAAACTGAGGCCAGGCAATTTAACAAGTTAGCAAGACTGTCTGAAAAAAAAATTTTTTTGAAGAATTTTTTTTAAATAGTAGAGGATGTAGTTCAATGTGAAGGACATAATAACACTAAAAAATAAGAGACACATAAACTATAGTTCTTCTGAGACCTCAGATCACACCATAAAGGTAATGAACAATGAGCAGAAAATATGACTACTAATCTTTTAGTCTAAATGGTGATGAAAGACAGACTAAAAAGAAACAACACTTAAGTGAACTGGATAATGAGAGCAACGAGGTTTAAATTTTCCACTGAGAATCCAGTCTTTCCTTGGACTCCTTTACTTCAAAATACCCCAGACCCTTCCATTCCCAAATGTTAGGATTCTACTAAGACACTACCAATTTGGATAGGCAGATGATTAGAGAAAAACTGAATTAATAGTTTAACTTCAAAAATAGCACTCTTGAGTAAGCCCAACCGCGCAGCTTAGCAAAGCGATTGGATCTGTGCTGGGCTGATTGCTTTGCCGCCGCTGCTGCTCCTCTGCTCACCATGTCCCGCGTTCCCTAGGCCGGACCGGCGGCGCGACGGGAGGATGAGTGGCAGGTGGCAGAAGGAGGAACTGCCTCATCCGCAGCTGGCCAACGGGGCCCTCAAAGTCTCCGTTCGGAGCAAGGTGCTGCAGAGCGACGCGGCCTGGGAGGACAAGGTGCAGTGGCTCTGCCAAGATCGCAGGATGGATTTTTAGATGTGATCTACTGGTTCCGACTGACGCTTGCTGTGGTCCTCGGTGTCATTTAGGGAGTTTTGTCATTGCAAGGTTTTTTGGGAATAGCAGGGTTCTGCCTGATCAATGCAGGGGTCCTGTACCTCTGCATTAGCAACTACCTACATATTGATGAAGATTATGGCAGTACGTGGGAACTCACAAAAGAAGGATTTATAACATCTTTCGCTTTGTTCGTGGTCTTTTGGATCATCTTTTACACTGCCATCCACTATTACTGACAGAGGGCAGCTCCCACCTGTTTCCAGTCCAGTCTTACGGACGCTCAAATTACAGTACAGAGAAATGATAGTTGGGGCATCCCAGCCACATGGAACCTGGAGGACCCATGTTTCCTGGACCAAGAATTAGAATGTTGGGTATCAGTTTTTCTACAAGGACGGTGATCTGACACTTTCTAAAGAACCATCCACTTTGGGGAAAAAAACATTTCTGAATTTACCTGTCACCAACCCTTCCTTGGATACCATCATGTAACAGCCATTTGCCAAGTGGAGCTGCCATTTAATTTGATGCACCTCTGAATCTGGATGAAACATTAAATTGTCTTCCTCGGTTCTCTTAAAAAAAAAAAGAATAGCCCTCTTGAAATTCACAAATTATAAAAATTTACTGAAGCATAAGTTGTCACTGCATGCTTTGTAAAGTTGGTAGACAAAAATGAGTCATTTTTCATGCACTTATATACACAGGATGAATTAGATAATGATCCTAAGAATCTCCAATAGGTTTTTGACACTCAGAGTAGCAACGTGTAAAACTAAATCAAGCCTGGAATGCTTATCATTCTGGTCTGTTAGATGTGTGCTGCTTCTAATGTAATTTCAATTATTGCTATTTCTCTCTAGGTGACTCACCTTAGGCATGCTATACATTGTAGATGCCTTTCCTCTGTTAACCATAATCTCCTTGAACAGAAAGTCTGGGACCATATTGAGTTATAGGATGTTACAGTACAAATTCTCTTATGTCCAGAGTCCTCACCGACTTGGAAAGGCTAGGGCCAAAATATTGGCTATCCTTGTAGCCCTTCTTTTTCTCTAAATTTTTGGTCTGCAAACTTAAGTTGTTAACCCTCCAGAAGAGAGGCTTAGTGATACTATGACTCTAAGTAATGTTTGTTTTAAAAGAAAACAAAAAAGGGTAATTAAAAGGAGTACAAGCCGGGCGTGGTGGCGCACGCCTGTAATCCTAGCACTGGGGAGGCTGAGGCAGGAGGATTGGTGCAAGTTCGAGACCAGCCTGGGCTACAAAAGTGAGCTCAGGACCAGCCTCAACTGCATAGCAAGACCCTGTCTCAAAAAGACAAAAAAAATAAAATAAAATAAAATAAAAATAAAAAATAAAAAATAAAAGGAGTACAAGACAAGAAAAATACCATTGGATGGACCTGCTATAATTTTGTATATGCTTAGATATCTAAATCTCTGTTAAAAAAAAAAAGTGTAACAGTTTTTTTAATCACATTCTATAGGAATTTAGTAGAATACCAATAATTGATGGAAAATACCAATTTCGTGTTAAGTCTAAGGCATCTGATATTCAGAAAGACAGTGATAATAAGCTCAAGGACCTGTTTTGTAGAGTAATAGTATCACTAAGCTTCTCTTCTTATGCTTTCAGATGAAAAGATTAGAGAAAAAGAAGGGCAACAAGGATAGCCAATATTTTGGCCCTAGCCCTTCAAAGTCAATGAGGACTCTGGACATAAGAGGACTTGTACTATAACATCCTATAATTCAATATTCAATTTTCTGTTCAAGGAGATTATGGGGCCACAGAGGAAAGCGATCAACAATGTATAGCACGCCTAACAAGAGTCACCTAGAGAGAAAACATTCTCTCAGGCTTTTATGGAGAGCAAACTGGTCAAGCAATGGCTGTGACTCACCCATATGCCTGACACTGACCACAATTCTACATAACACTGTACATGGTTTTGAGGTAAATCTTGAGGGGATTTGACTGACTTTATCATATAGAAAAGTTACATGTTTTGTTATATAAGTCTTGCTTTAACTTAGACTTAACCACCCAGCAGAAAAGTTTAACCAGGAGGCATAAAAAGTAAAGCCAGCTTAGTAAGCAGCTGTAAAAGGCTCAAGTCAACAACATTCAACATTGCCAATTCTGTCGATAACCCATTACTATTATGGAATATTGGTCTAGGTATACAATTATTTTCTGTTTGTTCAATGAGAAGAAATATTTGTAACAATAGTGTTTAGAAATTATTATGTCGAAACCCCACCGCTGGGAGCTGAGCCTGCGCACCCGCTGCGGGTAAGCCCCTGCGCCCCTCTGCCCCGCCTCTGCGTTCCCGAGACTAACTTCCTGTCCCAACCCAGCCCAAACCCCACCGCTGGGAGCTGAGCCCGCGCACCCGCTGCGGGTAAGCCCCTGCGCCCCTCTGCCCCGCCTCTGCGTTCCCGAGACTAACTTCCTGTCCCAACCCAGCCCAAACCCC
>PVJA010031650.1:0-24747 GCA_004027025.1 Myocastor coypus
ATATATATATATATATATATATATATATATATACATATACATATATATAGTAGATTGTTTTTAAGGATCCTCTGAGGATCTGATTATTCCAAGAGGAAATTTCAGGTCCAGTCTATAGATATACATCCTGCCCATGAAGAATCGATGTGGTACTTCCCTTAACTCAGGGTTCCCGGGAAGGCAGTTTTGCCTCTGCTTAGAACAGAACCCATACAATAGTCAAGTCGTGGCCGAGCAGACACACATGCTCACTGTGGTTAGTCCTTGAAGCTTCCTATGTGCAAGAATGAAAGAATGAGGCACCCAGCAGCGCAAACATTCTGCTCAGATCATTGCTGCCCAGAAGCTTCTGCGAGTCAGATGGTACCTCCAGTCCGGGCATTCTGGTCACACAGCCCTCTGCGAGCCAACTTCTGCACCAGTCCAGGGAAGGTGGCTGCGTCACTGAAGGGCTGCTGAGCCCGATCTAAGCAGCCACAGCTCGTCCGTGTTTACTAAGAAATCCAAGGGACTTGTTTCAATTTCAGTTGGATGAGCCTCTATTATGATCTTATTTTTGTCTTCAATCCCTTGTGGTTTTTTTCTTTGAAATTTGTGAATTTTGTGCCTTATAATGGAAATGTATGAACACTTTGATATATGTGTATGTGGAGTTTTTTTTGTTGTTTTGTTTTTTTTGTTGGTTTTTGGTTTTGTTTTTTGGCATTACTGAGAGGGAAAAAAAATCATTGTTGGCTTACCATTGTCTAACAGAAACCTCAGAAAATCCCGATGACTTAATCAACACTTGCAATATATATTTAGGCAAAAAAGAAAAAAAAAATCACCTGAAGATTTCCTTTCATCTTTATCAAAAAAAGGAATATGTCCTGTCAGCTAAAATAAAGAAAAAAAAAATCTTTCCCTGGGCAATATTAGGGGATCCTAATTCTTGCCATTGTATTTTTAGCCTTTTGACCTTTATAGATATTGCCTTTTTCTGATATTCTAATTCCACCATAGCAAACACACACACATTAGCACATGCACACACATACACATGTATTTTAACATATTAGAGATATAACTACATTTATGACCTGGCACAGTTACATTGTACAAGTCAGTCTTCTTGGGAAGCAAAATACAAGTAGAAGTTCATTAGAAACACAGCATTTTATAGGGTAATGATCCAGATATATTTTTATTCATTTTATTTATTTATTTATTTATTTATTTATTTATTTATTTATATTTATTTATTTTTTTTGCGGGCATGGGGTTCAAACTCCTGACCTTGCACTTGCCAGGCAGGCACTTGTGCCGCAGAGCTATCTCCCCAGCCCCCAGATATATTTAATAATTGTGTTATTATTTGAGCAAGTCTGATGGATTCAACTTTATCCATAGGATACAGCCTGACATGGGGACCTAATACTCGCATGTATGCATCATGGCAATTTTTTCCCTATAAACTCAAGAGATTCATAATATTTTAACTTGTTTTTCAATAGCAAAGTCTATAAATCTCATTCTCCATTTCCCTTCTTTCCTTTCTTTGTCCCTTGATCCTTTTGTCAGTATTACGGGCCAAACCTAGGGACTCCCGTATGCTAGGCCAGCACTTTCCCACTGAGTTACATCCCCAGCCTTAATTTTCTGAAGCTGTTTGTAGGCAACAGATCACTTCGTGTAGTATTGTTCCTTAGTAAAGTGGTTTTCATATCAAATTATGCAAAATCATATCCTGTGCCTTACTTTGCGTGCCATATTCTTACATGAAAGAAAAGAAATTATCACGAAGTGTGTAACATTGCACCATTTTATCACATTAACCAATGATCTTCCTGTGTTACTTACAAAACAATGATAAAATAGTCAGTGTCCTATTACTTTAGAACAAGGTTAGAACCTTAAACGAAAGTATTGGTTACCCTTGTAATATTATTAGCTTCTTTTACAACCCCATTGGCCTATTGGACCACATCAGGGCTTGTCTATCTGTAAACAGCAACAGCTACATTAATTTTTTTATCACATTGTTACTGCTGAACATCAACCTTCTAAAGTTTGTTGGGCATTGATGTGTTCAGGACTGGCCATAGATACCTACCAGATTTGGGCAGTTGGAATCCGCAATAAACTTAGTTGATGGAATGAATGTTATTGACATGGCTCATTGTGTTTTAACCTCTGAGACATCCACCATGCTTCTCCCTCTTGACTGCTGCATGGATGTAAGACATATTCATGGTTTTTATGGAGTGCTCTTCCATCTCCCAGGTCTTTGGGAGTCCCAGTCCCTATCCAGATCTTGTCACTCTCTTTGATAAACACATGCGCTAGAAACTTCCCTCTCTTTTCAAGGAAGTTAAGCTTAATTTAATTATGCACCTAATTTTATGTTCAAATAATTCATTGAATTTTTTTTTTTCATTTGTATTTAGGATTTTTTTTTTTTGTGTGTGTGGCCAGCTCAACCCACCCTCAGGGCAGGGCTGGTGTGGGGTCAGACCATAGTCCCTGCACTTACCTAAGCTTACCTAAGCAGGTGCTTTAGACCACTGAGCTATCTCGCCGACCCTATATTCATGAATCTTAAAATAGCTAGAAACTTTGGATAGATGCTGTCTAATAGATCTGAGGAGCTTAGATCTCAGGCAAAAGGCACTGGGTTATGGTTGTGTCTAGGTGTCCCTTCTGCCACCTAAAGCCTCATGCGGTCATAGGTGGAGTTTTTTCAGAGGTGTCAGTATCTAGTGTGTGTGATGTTGGCATTAGGGTTGTAATTACTAAATTAGTCCACTGCTTGATCTGGAACTCGCCATAAACTGGGTAGCTTAGGTAGAATATAAAGGGGCAAAAGAAAATCTGCTGTCATGGCTTGTTGCTGGTCCCTTGTCACTTGCTTTCTCTTTGTTTTATCTGAAGTAAACTATTTCTCCTCTACAGTAGCCCTCTGCCATGGCACCCTGCCTTGGAGCCAGCCTACTATGGGCTGAAATCTCTGTGAACTGTAAGCTGGGTAAACCTTTCTCCCTTTAACTTTGGGTGTCAAGTATTTTGTCTTGGCAACAAGAAAAGTATCTAAGTCACTGAGTTATGCCTCTTAAAGAAAAACCAAAGAAAAATACTGGTATGTTTTATCTTTCTTACTGGAAAGACCAAAGCCTAACTTAAAAGCTCCTGCCACAGAAGTATTGGCTCATGTGTAGATATGAATAGATCGCACTTTTTTGAGCAGTTATCCTGGGTAGGACTGGTCTTACTGGCTTATGTCTAGGAATTCTCAATGCATTTAGATTACATATGTTAATGTCTTTAGTCTTTACAAGATCCCAAATTTTCTTTTTTTATCCTTTTTTTTCATTTAATAACAAAATGTTATTTTTTCCAAATGTATACCTGGGTGAACCTGTTTTGCTTTTGTGGGACCAGGGTTCCAACTCATGACCTTGCACTTGCCAGGAAGGCACTTGTGCCATGGAGCTATCTCCCTGGCCCCTGGGTAAACCTGTTCATCATGCATCTTCACCAGTGGCAGGGGCATCTCCACCCTTGATATTTCTGGTATAAATAACTTGAGCTCTGTGCTTTGAGACCAGCTTGATAAACTCTTTATTAAGGAGCTCCTGAAGGGCTGCTCTGGCCAGTGACCCACGGATCTTCAGTCTCTCGGAGACCACAGTGGGCGTTATAAGTTTATAGTTGGGAACTTCCTTACACAGTTTGTCGGAAGTAGCTTTATCAAACAGAACCAGGTTGTTGAGCTTGTCCCGGACTTTGCCTTTGGACCACTTCTTTTTGACCTTTCCCCCAGATTTGTTCACTGGGTCTTTGTCTTTCTCAGCCAACTTTCCGACATCTTTCTTCTTCTTGTCATCTTTGGGGGGCATCGCAGAGGTTGGAGTGCAGCAGTTACCACTGGAGGCCCATCAGGATGTTGGACACAAAGTAGATTCCAAATTTTCTATTCTGCTGTTTCTATTAGTGCCTATGGATAAGAATATTGAGGAAGGGAATGTTGCTCTATTTAGCCACATTTCATGCTGATAAAGAACAAAGCTGGATTTGAACCTCGGCAGTCTGATAGCAGTGTTAAATACCTTACCCACTGTGTTTGTCTTTCCAGATGTCAGTGAATCCTGTCTGCATTTTAGAATGTCAGATGTTCCTCTACTTACTGATGGAATTACCTTTCTAGTTTTAAGATGACTTTAAAATTTTAAGGAATGAGTGTGAGTTCTTTCTATAAACCTGGTTGACTATGGAATTTTCTCATCTCATTTAGTTTGAGCCTCTTACCCATATATTATAGGTGATATTTCTTCTGATTTATGGATAAAAAGTTTATTTCCCATCTAGTCCTAAACTCTTAAGATCACATTTTGCATTTTCAGATTCTCCAACATTTACCTATGGTAGCCATTTGCTGTTTTCATTGCATTCTAGTGTTGCTCATATATTTAACTATATGAAAACAGACCATGTTATTGTCTTATCCTCAAAGCATGGTTCTGAAAAATATTGAGCTATTTTAAAAAGAATTGATATATTTAAAAGACACAACTCCTTTCTTTCTTTCTTTCTTTCTTTCTTTCTTTCTTTCTTTCTTTCTTTCTTTCTTTCTTTCTTTCTCTTTCTCTCTCTTCTTTTTCTTTTTTGGGGAATTGGGCACCAGGGCTTTTGCATGTTAGGTAAACTCTATTAGTGAACAACATCCCTAACACTAAGTACTATAATTTTCATTTATCCTAAAAACAATTTCTTAGCTTTGATTAAGATATTAAAATAGGAAGAGAAAACTATGATATGAATTCTCCCTCTGATTGGTAATTCAGAATGTCTGAAAGCCATTCTTAGCATCTCTGCTACCCTACAAAACCATAATACCACCAAACATTGTGAGTCCCAAGTTCTAGTTAATTTTTTCAGTTTTTATTTTCTCTTTACCTCCACTGGCACATCCACAGTTTGCACAAGTGTCATCTCTCTTGAGCACTCTAAAATTGCTCCTTAAATACCTCCACAAGGCCATACTTCCACTTCTTTACAATCCGCTATTCATACAGTAGCCAGAATGATTTTTCAAAAGAGCAAAAAATTATTCATTTGATTAGAACTTTATAGTGTCTTTCTGATGCTCCTAAAGGAAAGTCCAAAATCCTTACCATGGCTCACAAGTTCACTCATAATATGTTTTTTACTCACATCTTCACTTTCCTTTTATTGCTTGCACTTCAACCTTGGCATTTTTTATCCCATCTCCTTAAATTTGTGCCACTCCACTTGGGAACTGGAAAATTCCATGAAGCAACACTATATAAGTGACTTTAAAGAAATCAGTGATCACCTGTGTACACAGTTTATAAAAAGCAAATGCAATGCGCTTAATTTGTATATTTGCTTGTTATTTGCAGAAATGATAAATTCGATTTTGACTAGGTTTACTAAGCATGACCTTTACTTTTTTCTCAGAACAGGAATATTCATAAATTCCACTCACCTATATAATTCTATCAATTTTGATTATACCTGTATTACATTATGGAAATTAAGTTCTCGATCAATTTTATCCTAATATCCTTTGGTTTGCAGTCACTACTGAGATTTTTGTAGAATCTGGTCAACAAAATCTGTCTTTGAAGTGTACTGTGGTATGACTTCTATCTGGCTTTTCTCCTTAAAGCCTTCTTTATCACTTAGCTATGTTATCAGTGCTCTGGATGGAGATTACCTTGAATTTAAATGTATATGTCAGGTAATGTGAAGATGATTGGCCAAAAAACCTGGAAATTATGTCTTCTTGCCCTCAGTAAAAATTTAGTTCTCAACATTAATGACCTCCTCATTTGTTTTGTGTGTGTGTGTGCGTGTGTGTGTATGTGTGTTTGTGTGTGTCTGTCTGTCTGTCTATCTGTCTGTCTGCCTGTCTTTGTGTGTAAGTAATAGACAGTGCCTGAAGGTAAGAGTGTAAATCAGTGCTTACTAGGAAACAGATTTAATAGAAGGTGTAAAACTATGCAAGAGTTTACAAGAAAGACTTGCACTGATTTTCAGAGTCAGGTATGGAAGAGTGCACAAGCCTTGTATGCGGGAGAGCTGAAGAATTCAGTGAAGGGCCTGGTGCTCAATGTAATGTCCTGTGTGAGTCTGTATCAGGAGGCTAGATGATCTCATCTCATCTCTTTGCATTTAGATTATACACGTTAACTCCTTTGGTCTTCATGATATTCCAATTGTTTCTATTCCACTGCTTCAATTAGTATCTGTGGATAAGAATGTTGAGATAGGGAGCATTGCTCTACCTCAGCAGGTACAATTTGTGCTGGAAGCTGGAAGGTGATGAGCACAGTGAGGGTGAAGACTGGAGCTGTTCTGAAGAAACAGTTGATTTTCACACTTCACCCCAATGTCAAATTTGCAGTTAGGTACACCTCTTTAAACTATAGTCTTGAGATATAAATGCAAGTTCATCATTACACCTAACATGTTATAAATATCGTGTGTTCACACAGAAGCACAATGATTCTTCTCCCATAGTAGAAGGTGAGTTTTGCTTGGGAGATACTCACCCCTAACATTTAATGGCTTGAACAATGCAACATAGGCTCAACAATCTTAAGAGCTAGTAGTAGGTCTATCAAGTTATATTAATTAGGAAGAGTATTGAGAAGGGCTATGATAATTGCAATCCTCATTTCTGTAGTTGATTACAAAGCTGTAGCTGGTATTCAGATCTACCTTCTTCTATTAACCATTTTCTTTAGTCTTCAATAAGTACCTCAGTAGGTTCTAGTTTCCATGTGGGCTGAAGAACATTCATTTCTAAAGATTCAGGACCATTGGTCATACTGTCTGAATCAAGTTTTTGTAGACTTCCATTGATTTCAATGTTGGCATGGTAATGCCAGTGGGTGCTCAAGAGATCTCTTGCACTCCAAGTAATTTTTTTCTTTCTTCCATTGTAAAATAATAGTCCAGTTTGCCCTTAATAGGCTGTGTCAGTCACTGTAGTCAACATTATAACTCCCTATTTGGCTTGTTTACACAGAGATACAAGACTTGAAAATGACAAAGAGGAAGCCTTAATTTCCAGTTCAGTGGTACCATTGTTGTACTTCCTAAGAGTGGGTCATCTTATCCTCAGATTGTTAAGGTTCTCTTCAGGTGAGGCCACGCTTTGGTAGGATACAGGTATCTTTACATTCCTTGCCCATATGGTCATTTTTTTTTTTTTTTTTTGAGACAGGGTCTCGTTATGCAGTTGAGGCTGGCCTTGAGCTTACTTTTGTAGCTCAGGCTGGTCTCGAACTCGCACCGAGCCTCCTGCCTCAGCCTCCCGAGTGCTGGGATTACAGGCGTGCGCCACCACGCCCGGCTTCCTTGCCCATATGGAAAGATCTAGCCATATAACTCTTCATCAAATATCTTTTAAAAAACTTATTTATTTATTTGGTACAAGGCCTCACTATGCAGTTTGTATTCTTAGTGATCCTTCTGTCACAGCCTACCCAGTGCTGTGATTGCAGGCATGCACTACTGTGCCTGGCTTTCGGACTGGCATGGTGCACCCAGGGACCTGGGGCTGGCATAGCATTTAGTACTGGGGATCAAGCCCAGGTCCTTGAACTTTCCAGTCAGTTACTTAGATCACTGAGTTATTTCTCCAGCCCTTCCTCAAATATCAGTATCACAAAATTTCCAGTCATGTTCCTTCTAATTTCCTAACCATCTAGCCACTGGATACAGACTGTGAGTTAGAATAGTGAGTTAAAATACAGTTGCACATCTGGCCATTTCTCCTTCCAGGAAAAAAATGTACTATCAGGTGCACGACCTGAAGGTTTACTCACTAGAAACATTGTCCTTTGCCCTTTTCCTGCAGGGATGCTATGGAAAGGGGCTATAATACTGCAGCTGTCTAGGTGGTCCCTTTACAAAGTGCAGAATCATTCATAAATCAATCTTTTGCCTGTTCTTCTTCTGACAGCTGATGATATAATATACCCCATGAGGCTATGCATGCATGCTGGGAGTCCGAGGGCAATGTAGCAGGAGAAGATACAATGAGTAGCTGCGGAAGCCCTTCATGGAACTTACTCATGTTCATTGGTCTTGCTCTGGCTTGAACACATAAGTACCATTTCCATTTAATGATGGACTGTTCCTATGAACATCCAACTTTATGACTCATTGGACGTGATAATTCTCAACTAATGATAGGTAATTCAGGTCACATGGTACACTGTAATCAGGCGTTCTGTTTCCACTAAGCCCACTAGCAGGCAAAGAGCTATGTTTCAAAGGCTGAATAGCTGTCCACAGATGATGGAAGAGCCTTATTCCAACATCATAAAGGCTTCCAATGCCATCCACCTACAGGTTCCTGCTATAGATTCCAAATAGCATCCTACCTGTCACTGAACATTCTGTACCACTGAATCTGCTAAATCATATGGTCCCAGTGACAAAGAAGCTGGACTTGCTGGAGAACCTTGCCTTGTTCTGGACTCCATACAAAACAAGCAGCTTAGTGAGTCACTCAATAGATAAATGGACCAGAGTGAAACATCTGAGTTAGAGGGATGAGGGCTGGGAATATAGCTCAACGGCATAAGCACCTGTCTGGCAAGCACAAGGTCCTGAGTTCAATCCCTGATACCACAATGAAAAGAAAAATAAAGAAGAATTCACTAAGTTAGAGGAATATGCCCTCTGTAATATAAAGAGGGTCACTAGAGCCAGCAAGATGGCTCAGTGATCTAGAGCATCTGCTTAGGCAAGCTTAGGCAACTGTGAGGACTGCAGTTTGATCCCTGGCACCACATGCTGTGCCAGCCCCACCCCTAGGGCAGGCTGAGCCAGCTATAACATAAAAAATTAAAGTATAAATAAATAGTAAATAAATAAATAAATAGGGTCACTGGATGTGTGGCTCTGCTTTTGGTGGCAGGGGGAGCCAGATGCAACAACTTACCTTTTATCTTAAAAGCAATAACTCTACATGGTTCACATCAATGCTTCCTAGAAATTTCACTGATGGAGAAGAACTTTGAAGTTTAGTTGGATTTATTTTCCATCCTCTAGTCCATGAGTGCTTTACTAACAAGTGCAGTTGAAACTCCTTGCTCACTTGTTTCCATCAGCATATCATCAGTGTAATGGACTGGTGTGACATATTGTGGAAGAGAAAGGCAATCAAGATCTCTGCGGACTAAGTTGTGACACAGGGCTGAGGAGTTCATGTAACTTGAATGTAGGCCTTGTCAGCTGAAAGCAAATTGTTTCCAATGACCATTATGGATAGGTGTGGAGAAAAAAAAGACACATTTATCAAGTCAATAGCTATGTACCAAGCACCAGGAGATGTCATAATCTACTCAAGCAGGAAAAACACATCTGATATAGCAGTTGTAATAGGATTCATCATTTGTTTCATTCTATGGTAATCTACCATCATTCCCCATGATTCATCTTCTGAATAGGCCAAACAGGAGATTAAATGTAGATGTGATGGTGACCACAACCTCTGTATCCTTCAAGTCCTCCATAGCAGTACTAATCTCTATCAGGCCCTCTATGGATGCAATCAGTATTGTTTTCAGTCTTCCCTTTTACCAGGTAAAGTCCACTCTACTGGCTTTCATTTGACCTTTCTAACCATGATAGCCTTCATGCTACAGGTTAGAGGACCAATGTGAGGATTCTTCCAAGTACTAAGGATGTCTATATCAATCATGCCTTCTGGAGCAGGGACAATGGATACAGGATGGACCTGAGGACCTACTGGATGCACTGTGAGTTGGATCTTTGATAAAATTCCATTGACCATCTGACCTCCATATTTTCTGATTTCTTAGCACTCCACAGTGACATTTATGAACCTCCTGGAACTTGTGTTAGTTCATAACCAGTGTCCTGTGTTCTCAAAATGCCTGATCATTTTCACTGCATAGTATACAGTTACTCTTGTAAAAAGGACTTAGGTGTCTTTGGGGAAGGATGGAGAAAGATGGACCATATGAACTTTTCCCAAAGTACCAGGGGTTTTACTTAAATGGACCCAGTTTCCCATTTATTGAGGAGCTCTAGGTTTAAACTGACTCAAATCCAGAGGTCAAGATTTTCTGTTACTATGACCTTGTCTTAGTTACTTTTTACTCATTGCTGGGACAATTACCTGACACTCAAAATGAAGGAAGGAAAGGTTTATTTAGCTCACAGTTACTGAAGGTTTCAGTCCATATTCAGCTGGCCCAAGGCTAAGTGGAACAAGGCAGAGAGCATCCAGTTCATGGTAGCAGAACAGCAATAATCACGACAGAGGCAAACGACCAACCAGGGAAGCAGAGAGCAACAACTTCAGTCTGTCTCTCTGTCTCTGTTTATATTACATTCAAGCTCTCCACCTCAGCCTATCCACCTTAGGCTACACCCATAATCCCAGACATACTTAAAACACATAATCCCAGGGATCATGGATCAACTCTCAAACTCTAGATCAGTACTAAAACAAACAACCCCAGGGACATGAATCAAGTCTCAAACACTAGAAGTCCCCCCCCACTGATGATTGCATGAGGCTTTGGGGGGAAAACTAGACATAAACCATAACATTTCGCTCCTGGACCCCCAAAGTCTCATGTACATCCCTTTGTACAAAAGACATTTTAGTCTATCTGGAAGAGTTCCCAAAGTCCCAACAGTTCCAGCATTGCTGAAAAGTCCAAATCCCAAGTCTCTTCCAAGATCCAAGGCAAACTATCAACTGTGAGCCCCTGTACAATAGAAAAGTTAAACATATCCAACATTCGAAGGCATAAGATAAACATTATGATTACAAAAGTTGCAAACAATAGGGTAATACAACACACTAGGATCAACACATGTGCAAAATCTAGCAGAGCAGGGCAAACATTAAATCCCATAGTTCCAACTGGAACATCCGAAGCAGTCTGTGTTGAATTGTGAGCTCCAAAGGCCTTATACGGCTCTGCACCTAAGACACTCTTGGTGATAGTTTTCAGTTTCTCTCTTAGGCTAGCTTTGCTCCTTCTTTGCACAATCCACATTCCTGGCTTTTCTAAATTTCTGGGGTTTCCACTGAGCAGGCTTCTCACACGTAGCTTTACACACTGCCCTCTCAGGGGCACACTGCCTGACTTCCCAGGTCTTCTTTGAAATCAAAGTGGAAGCCTTCTTAACCTCAGAACTCCCTCATTCCGCATATGCCTATGTTGATGATGTCAAGAGTTGCTGCCAGCTATAGCTGTAGCCAGGCTTCCTTCTCTCTTGGTTGTAGGGTTTGAGTGCCTGGACTGATGTACACTCTGACCTTGATTCCAAGGAATGGATTCTTCATGCCAGTGCCATATTGGAACTCGGTTTGGCTGCTGCCAGCATTCTAGTACTTGGGTCTCTGAGGCTTTCTTCTCAAGGCAAAACCTCTCTCCTTTGCAATTCTGAGGCTGCAAAACCTGGAGAGCTGCTACCTCTTGTGATGCCCTCAGACTATCCTTTTCATTCTGTGGTTCCTTCCCAACAGTGGAGGTCCTGTTAGCTCCATCTTTGCAGTCCACAGCTTCCTGCTGTTTTCTTTCTGGCCAAACTCACATTTTAAAATCATCCTTCTTGGCTCTTTTCAACATAAATCTGGCTAAAAGCTGCCAACAACAACCATGCTATTTCCCCAATATTTGGCTGCTTTGAAATATCTCTTGAAAGATTAATCAGTCCACCATGCTTAATCTCAGTCTTAAGCAAAGTCTCTGGGCACAAGAAAAATTCCGACAGACTTTCAGCTAATCCATAGCACAAATCATCTGGAGTCCAATGACCAATGTTGTCCTTTTTTTTCCAGCAGAAAACTCCTCAGCCTGGTCTTTACAGGCAGGCCTTCTGTCAGTCTTCTTCTGGTCTGAAGTCTGAGCAGAATCTCCCCTGCAGAATAGCTGAAGCTTTTCTACCACAAGTAGAGGACCTCTCCAGATATTTCCAATTTCTGCTTGTAAGTCATTCTTTATACCCAGGCTTCAAGCCAGTCTTCTAGTCTGAGCTCTGACCAGAATCTCCCAAACAAAACAGCTGAGGCTGCTCCAGTGCTTTGCTTGTAGCCAACATCGCTGAACCTTTCCTATCTCTTCCTGTAAGCCATTCCCAAAATCTTGTAATCCACATGGTCAGGAACAATCACAGCAATGACCACACTTCTCTGGTACCTAATTCTGTCTTAGTTACTTTTTACTCGTTGCTGGGACAAATACCCAACACTCAAAATGAAGGAAGGAAAGGTTAATTAGCTCACAGTTACTGTAGATTTCAGTTCATATTCGGCTGACCCAAGGCTGAGTGGAACAGGGCAGAGAGCATCCAGTTCATGGCAGTGGAACAACAACAATCACAACAGAGGCAACTGACCAACCAGGGAAGCAGAGAGCAACAACTTCAGTCTGTCTCTCTTTATATTACATTCAGGCTCTTCACCTTAGCCTATCTGCTTTAGGCTATACCCATTATCCCAGAAGTACTTAAAACACATAATCCCAGGGCCGGGCGTGGTGGTGCACGCCTGTAATCCCAGCACTCAGGAGGCTGAGGCAGGAGGATCAGTGCGAGTTCGAGACCAGCCTGGGCTACAAAAGTGAGCTTGAGGCCAGCCTGAACTGCATAGTGAGACCCTGTCTCAAAAAGACAAAACAAACAAACAAACAAACAAACAAACAAACAAAAAAACCACATAATCCCAGGGATCATGAATGAAGTCTCATACTCTAAAAGTCTCCCCCCATGATTGCATGAGGCTTTGGGGGGACAACTAGACATAAACCATAACAGACCTACCGTACATTTCTATTAATTGTCACTTAGAGTCTTTTGATCATATAAGTCTTGTAAAATGCTGCATTATTTCTGCGTACTTGATTTTTGGGTACACAGTGGCTAATTGGCCAATGCTGTACACCTGTAGCTCTCAGACTCTTCTGCTTTTGTTGTTGATTACTGCATATCTGTGCCCCTTGCCTTTGGTGATTGAGCACTGCCTCTTGTTCCCTGCTTATACAAGCTCTGCAACTCCAGTATTGAATCAAACCATTTTCCCTTAAGTTTCCCAGTTGAGTAACTGTGGTCCCCACATAAGTTCTAGCATTTAAAGAAGCTCAATATAAGGTCTCAGACATGCTGATGCTCTCCTCATAAATCTGTTCCCAAGTTGTTAGTGAAGGGTGTATTTTCTAGATCATCTTAGTGTTGTGGATTAGGTTTAAAATTACAAATTCACTCTAGTGTCCTCATTTCCCTAAGCCTCTGAATCCTCTCCTCAGTAGTCAACTATGAAATATTGAACATTTCTAATTCATTCACAGTGGGATATCTTTTCATCTGTATTCCTGCCAACCAGCAAGATACATACATGCTTAATAACTTCTTACTAACTATAGCACTAAATTCAGAATTTCTTCTTAATGGACCCATACTGACAAACAGTCAGATCTAGGTATATGTTTTTATGATCATTATCCCATACCTGTATAGTCCATACTTGCTTCTCAAGCCACTGATCCTGAAAAATCAGTTCTTTGCGAGAATATCTTACCTCCTCATGAATCATATTATATGACTTCTGTAACTTGAACCTGGTTATGTGCATAGACAAAAAGGAGTGGTGAAGGTGGGTCCTGAGGAGTGTCAGCATTATTGTGTTTAGTCGACTCAGAGTTAATTTCCTGAGCTATGCTAGCAAAGTACAACATTGAATGGGGTAGGGATGAAGATGCCCCGTCACTGTGGATAGGAAAATCTCTTCCTCTGGCAAAATAATTTCATGAGGGTCTAGGAGCCCAGCATCTTCAGTCTCATTAGGGTCCTCTCAAAAGCTGCTTCCATAGCATCCCATTCTTGGCTGACCTGGGCCTTCATGTGTACAACAGATACCCTTGAGCCTGAGCATTATGCTTATGTTGTGTTGCAACCAATTGAATTGTGAGGGGCTACGCTTGGGCTTCCACAAGCTTGGCCCCGAAGCTCAAGGAGAACACATTCTCTCTCTGGATGCACTTAGGAACTTTTAAATATTTTATGTGTTCTTGGAGCTGTCAATTTGAATCTTTGTGCTCCCTATTTTTCTTTAATAATTTGTCCTCAGAATTAGAAGACTTTGATTTCTTGTAGATATTTTAAGCTCCTAATTTTCCTTCACCAGTTTGTTAAGATGTGGTAAGTATAACCACATTTTCTCATTTTGGCAAAAATATTCCAATTTTGTATTGGAAGTCACTAAGTTCTTTGCATTTCAAAAGTGGTAAATTAGGATAATCAAATGAGATATATTATACTTTAAACAGTTCCCCAAACAGGCATAGTAGTACATACCCACACTAATTACTTGGAGTTACTTCCAAGTAATTCCAGCACTTGGAAGTCTGAAACAGGAGGGTTGCCATGAGCTCAGTGCTACCTTGAAATACATGATGATACCCTGTCTCAAAAACAAAAACAAACAAGCAAACAAAAAATGAAACAGAACAACAAAAAACTTCCCACTGAGGGCTATCATGACTTTTCACAGTATCAGGAGAGACCATGCTATTTTTCAGGTTTAATCAAATTAGAGAGCTAAACCCAAGAACCAGTAAAGCCACTAAATAATTTTATCTTAATGGTTGTGTCTTCTAAAGCCACTCCCAGCAACAAAATCTGCATTCATAGTGCTTACTAGAGAAGCAGATTTAATGCAAGATACACAAATATATAAGAATTTATAAGAAAAACTTACAGTGACCACCCACAGAGTCAGGTGTGGAAGGGTGTAATAAGGTTGTCTGTGTGCTGAGGATCTGAAAATTCAGATGAAGTCTTGGGACTCACTGTAGCATCTGGTGCAAGTCTATGTCAGGAAGCTACAGGGTGTGTGCAGGAAGGCTGAAGGATCTGTATGGGAGGATGAAGAATCTGTTTTGAAAGCCAGAACATTATACTCCAGGCAAAGATGAAGACTGGAGCACCTCCAAAGAAACAAAGCTCAGCTTCTATTTATTTCCTTTTTATTCCATTCAGATGATAAGCCTACCCAGGGTGGGACTTCTGTTTTTATAAAATCACCTCATCCACGTGTAGGATTGTGTTGATCAAATTTATATGGGTTTTTCTGACTGAAGTGGACACAATCAGTTAGCTATTGTAGCAAGATTGATATACTTCAGCAGTTGACAAATTCCCATAAGGGCATGTGTCCTAGGCCCATGCAGCTCCCAAAATTTCCAGGGAGAAAGACAGCAAGATGATGGACAAAGAAAGAAAAGAGACAGACAGTTGAAATCAGGTGAAACACTCTCTCCAGATGGGAACTGCTGAACCACTACACCATGTTTCTTTGTAGTTGGCAGGTTGGTGTCATGTGACATCCTTTCTGTCTAGCAACTGATTGCTTGGATTATCTTGGGGCTTGGTGGTCTTTGGGCTGAAACAGTTTAATTGTGTGGCTTGCCTTGGGAGCTCTTTGCTCTTGGATAAACTTTGCTTGTTCCCCAATGTGTGGAACAATTTGTAGTTTCAGTAGCTCCCTATGGGTAGGGTAATGAATTCAAGATTCAGAGGAAAAAATAGTGCCTTCTTTTGTCTGTTCTATCACAACGTTAAGTCTATATAAGAAGTTAATTTAATAAAAGTTGAGATCGCATGATGTAGCCGCTAAACCACTAGAGTTCAGTTTCATTTGTAAATGGCATTACTTGTTCTTCCGAATACTATCACAACAAAAAAAAGAATACTATAACAAAGGCAAAATGGAACAAAAAAGTGCTAATGGTACTCTGCCAATAGTGTAGATTAGCTCTAATCTTCTGACTGAACCTTATTATCAAGCAGTGCTTCTCGGAAGTTTATCTTTGCTCAAGCCATGGGAAGTGTTGTGTTTTTGTTGCGTGAGGGCCACTTGACAGCTCCATAATAGCTGACTCAGATTTTTTCTTACCAATTACTACTGGAAATTTTTCTTTCAAGTCCTATTTTGAGAATATGATGCATCCAGTTTATGTGACAAGGTTAGTATGAGGATGAGAAATCAATAAATATCACTTAACAAAACCATCTAGGAATCACCATTATATATCCCGCCTTATGTCAGACTTGACATAGTAGTTTCTATTCTTTGCATCTGTTTTACATTTTTCCTACCATCCCTTTGCCAATAGAATGTATTTTTGCATTCCCCAAAATTCATATTAAAATCCTAATATTTACTGAGATGCTAATAAAAGGCGGGACCCTAAGGGAGGAAATTAAGTCATGAAAATGAAATTCTCATGAATGAGAGAGAGCCAGAGCTTGAGAGAGACAGACTGAGAGGGACAGTGAGAGAGAGAGAGAGAGAGAGAGAGAGAGAGAGAGAGACAGAGACAGAGACAGAGACAGAGACAGAGACAGAGAGTGCTGAATGTTAGGATGCATCATTAAGATGGCTATCTGTGAATGAGGGAGGAGGCTATCTCCAGAGATCTACTATCCTTAGGCTCCAAATCTGTGAGAAATAATTTTCTGCTGTTAATGACCCAAGTGATCTATGATTCTTCGAAATCTGATCAGACAAATGCACCTTAATCCCTCCCCTCTACTTTCTTGGTCAATAATTTTTTCTCACTATCAAGATATTTTCTTATCTCCTATTTTTTGTTGTAATTAATGTAAAACTTAAACATTTCTCCAATGCTTTCCTCTAATTTCTCACCGCCTGTCTGAACCTAATAGGTTCTTTGTAGCCTTTGGAGGGAGTTTTCTTTAGCAAGTGGGAAAAGAAAGCTGGGAAGACTTGCTTTTCTATCACAACTTTTATCTTATTAGGTCCCAAAAGGCCCTTACCTTTACATAATCATCCATTTTGAATTTGTATGTATGCTCTTAAAATAGCAGTGTTTTCATTGTTTCATATTTTTCACTTTTTGATCTTTGACATAAACTTTTCTTCACACAGGAAGCTGTAAGGCCTATATTCTATGTGACTTATGTACTCTTCAAGATACCATTTTCCCCGCTCTATTTTCAAAATTCTCCTCTATGTTTATTTCCTTTATTAAATATTGGCAGTGAATTTTATCTGACTCTCCTTTCTCATACTAATTCTATATAACTGGATATTTTAAAACATTATTTTATGAAATTAATAGATTATTAATGATAATCACTTTACTGAATGATTCAAGCAGTTTCTATTTATATTTCAGATTCTTTTTTAGAAGCACATGGACATTTGTTGTCAAATACTACTTCACCCAATGGTTTTTCAAATATATCTTTATTTAAAATATTAGAAATTTCCATGTCAGCCTCACCCTTGGGGCACACTGAGACAGCAATTGAGACTGGACATGGTGGCTCTTGCCTGCAATCCCAGCACTTGGGAGGCTGAACATAGGTGGATCACTATGAGTCTGATATTCATAATGAGACCCTGTAGACCCTTACTAAAAATACCAAAAAAAGGAAATTTTTCTTAATTTGTACCTCAATTTTGTATATCTTAATTTTAATAATGCATCTTGAGTTGGCTATACTCAATTATAATTATAATTTTAATTTTTTTGGGGGGGGGAATGGTCTACATGGTGTTCAGGGTCTCACTGCAAGATGAAACTCTAGTGATCTGCCTGTTCACAGCCTCCCAAGAGCTGAGATTACAGGTGTGCACCACCATGCCCAGTCTCAATTGCTGTCTCAGTGCAACCTGGGGTGGGGGGTGTTAGCATGGCAGGCCTGTGGATCAAACCTCCAGCCCATGCTCCTGCTTGCAGCTAGTTTAATTCACTGAGCTATTTGGCCAACTCCAGTTTTAATGTTATAAAAATTTTTGAGACCTTCCTTTGAAAATATATTAGCGCATTCTTTTAACTTCTTTTAGCAATGGTTAAGATCCTGAAAACCAATACTGTCCACTCCCAAATGATCTTACTGTCTACTTAATATGATTTTATCATTCCAGTGTCTTTGTTTCACATAGGCTTATTATGTGAAACTTCTGTTAAGGAAAAGTTTTAAAAAAATTCCTGTCATTTAGTTATTAAGATGAAGCATAGAAGTAATTTCTGAATATCTTAAACTCTGATCTCAAAATCCTAAACTAGATGTTTTCACTAATTCAAAAGTGTTATCATGATCCTTATACAAACCTGGTATGGTTTACATGGAGATGTCCATGGGAGCCTTATTTAGCTCATGGATAAAGCTTTGGAATACATTTGCACTATGGGAACAAATGTTGGACTAGCATATCAGAGGTGGGGTCTTGTCACAACAGGTGTGTCAGTAAAAGTTATTTCCTTCCTCTCTGCTTGCTGTCTGCCATGCTGTGAGCAGTTTTTTTTTTTTTTTTTTTTTTGCCTCCCATGTGCTTCTGGCATGTTGTTTCTTTTTAGGATCCAGATGATCATGAACTGACCTGAAAATGAAAATAAAGCTCTGCTCCTTTAAGTTGTGACTGTTGCATATTTTGTTCTAGTGGAATGGGTATGTGATTAAAACCAGGACTAATCAGTTTTCCTAAAATGAAAGATCTAGCTTAAGCCATTCTTTAAATTCTCCATATGTAGGAATCTGTGATCACTTCAGAGTATTCATTTAGTATTTGAATATGTTAATGTAAGCAAAAATATCAACTAAGAAAAAGTTTTCATGACAGTAAAGAATTACTAAGAATAAAACATAACATAAAGACTGGAATGGCCAATACATGACCAGCACTTCTAACAGTTTGGGGATATGATATCACACAAAGTTCTAGCATGTTGTGGATGTGGACAGTGTCCATGACGCTTACTGGTGGTCAGGTGTCCCTGGTAGGAATCAGCTACTGCTATTTCCTTGATATCCACCTTATAGAACCAGACAGAATCATGACCCATGGGGGGCAGGAAAAATCCTTTTATCGAATATTCTAGTGAAAATATTTTGTTGCTGTCTACAAAAGAATAATTGAAAGAAAGCTGTTGTGTACCTCTTTTTCTTTTGTGTTTAATTGTTTGCCCTATTTGGTGGGTTCTTTCCATTCTCCCTCTTAGAGTTGTGGTCATTTTGATCCCTCTCTAGAATAACTTTTAGTAGTCTCTGTAGAGTTGGCTTTGTCATGAAATTCTTTAGCTGTTCTTTGTCTTGGAAGTATTTCACTTCTCCATTATACTTGAAAGAGAGTTTTGCAGGGTATATCAGTCTGGCTTGGAATTTGTTTTCTTGTAGGAATTGAAATACTTCACTCCATGTTCTTCTTGACTTGATGGTTTGTGAAGAGAAATCTGCCATTATTCGGATGGGTTTTATGTTAAATGTGATCTGTTTCTTTTCTCTGGAGGCTTTTAGTATACTATTCCTATGCTGAATTCCTGGGATCTTGATTATTATATGTTTGGGTGTGGTTTAATTGGATTGATGTTGTTTGGAGTTCTATATGCTTAAGTTACTGAATGTCAGATTGTTTCCCCATTTTGGGAAGTTTTCTTTTATTGCATCTGCTCATATTCCTTTTATATCATTTGTACTGACTTTTTTTCTCATTGATTGCTATTAGTCTTATGTTATTCATCTTTGCATCATCTTTCAGCTGCTGAAATAATTTTTCTTGCATCCTAGTTTTTTTTTTTAAAGATTTATTTTATTTTATTTATTTATTTATTTTTTTTCTTGTTTCAGAACCTTTATTTGTGTATTCACTCATTTTTATGGCCGGCTCAGCCTGTCCCGAGGGTAGGGCTGGCACAGCATGTGGTGCCGGGGATCGAACCGCGGTCCCTGAAGCCGCCCAAGCTTTCCCAAGCAGGCGCATTAGACCACTGAGCTATCCCGCCAGGCCCCCAATCCTAGTTGTTTTTAAGAGGTCCTTCCTTATCTTTTCACTGGCTGCAATGTCTTCAAGGTCTCTTAGTTGGACAAATGATATAATTTTAATTTTGGAATATTGTTTTAATATATTTAATTTCATTTTTAATTAATTAATATTTAATTAATTTTTTGACTATTGCTTAATTTTATTTTTTGTTGGATGATTTATACTGTATCTTTGACTTGCAATTACTTATAAGACATGGTATGATATTTTCTCTTAGTATTAGTAATACACTTTAAAGAGTATATTTCCGACTATGTATTACTTCTTTGTCTTTTACACACACACACACACACACATACATACACGTACACAAATATGTACATAACATAACATAAGATTGATTTTTTTTTTTTTTTTTAACTTTAGGACAAGGTCTATAGGGTGTACTGGTTCTCACTATGTAGATCATACTTATACTCATTCTCCTGTTTTCAGCCTCTCAAGTGCTGGGATTACAGGTGTGCAACACCATGCCCAGTCTCAATTGCTGTCTCAGTGCACTCCAGGGGCAGGGCTAACACAGCACACTGGGAATCAAACCCTGGCCATTGCACACTGCCAAAGCAGGCACTTTAGTCTGCTGAACTATCTGGCCAGCCCAAGTTTGGTACTGTTTTGTTGAAATCTTCAGTCTCTTAAATGGGTTAATCTAACATCATTATATTTTACATAGTCCTGCATAACTATCATTTTCAGAGCTTTTTATTCTTCATCCAGGACCATACAGCAACTTCTCCTGCCTTCTGGGTTATGGTCTTTGTTATCTTCTATATGGTACCTCTGGTGATATCAGAATATTTCAAGTTTGTATAACTGAAACATATTTTACTTTTAGTTTTCAAAGGTATGTTTGTTAAGTGTAAAATTCAATGAGGACAGATTTTTTTGTAGTCCTTTGAATTAGTTAGTGTAATTTGTTTTGTTTTGTTTTCTTTTCGTTTCTTTTGGAACAAGGCATTAAATTCAAGTCCTTGAGCTTGTCAGGCAAGCACTTATTCTACTGAGCTATCTCCCTGGCAGCAGTTTGTGTAGTTTCTTACACACTTGTTCTATTTTTTTTTCTAATGTGAGAGATAAGATACTGTTTAATTTTGGTCCTCCATAGCTAACATTTTTTTAATGTATATGCTTTAATGATTTGTAATTCTCTTTGCAATTAGTTTTGGACAATTTCATTCCTGTGTATGCTATTATGATTTTATCCATATTTCTTATGTAAAAGGTTCATTTTTCTTGGAACTGTGGTGCTATAATTTCAACTTAATTTAGAAATTTTAAATATTTAAATGTTTATTGCCTACCTACCCCTTTCTACTTTAAGAATTCTAATTATATGAATATAAGTTTCTTGATTTGGGCAGAGTGTAAACTATAATATTCAGTCTGTAAATTACTTTTCCTGCATTTTTATTTTAGATAATTTTTATTAGATGTATAGAAGTTTGTTAATTATTTATAATGTGTGATCTATTACTAATTTCACAGTCTGTATTCATTTCAGAAATATTTCTCTAAAGTTTACTTTGCCTACATCTTATATCTTTCTCATTTCAATATTTGTCTGCAATTTTTAATATGCCATGTAATTACTGATTTTCAATAGTTAATAAAACAAATAAACAACAACAACAACAAAACTATATATTACAAGACTGTTTCCAATTTTTCTTTTTTTTTCGGTACCAGGGATTGAACTCAGGATCCTGTGCTTGCCAGGTAGGTGCTTATTCTATTGAACTATCTCCCTGGTCTAAAATTTTATCTATGTAGTCTATCTATCTATCTATCTATTTTTATCTTTTAGAGTCGGGGTCTCGCTGCTATGCATTTCAGGCTAGCCTTGAGCTCACTTTTGTAGCCAGCCTGGTCTTGAGCTCACAGCAATCCTCCTGCCTCAGCTTCCCAAATGCTGTTTTGAGATTCCAACAGATGTGCACTTAAACAGAATGCTCTATTATAAAGCACTCAAGGCCATGTAATTACTGTATCTACAAGTACAAACTTACCATAGAGGTATCTAATACATATAAAAATTAATTCTCCATAAATTTTGATCTTGCCTTTTTACTTTGGTAGCACTAACAAATCCATATTTATGATCTTTTTTTCCCCCCAGATTTATGCTCTTTACCACAGAAGGCAAAACACTTGGCATTGTCTTATCAACAGCTATTGTTGGTATTTGGGCATTCACCCATCCACAGATAGCTCTTCATAGGTGTCTTCTTGTACATAAGTTTAGTCTTAAAGAGTAAAGCAAACCAACAAAGAGTAATACTCATTATTTTCTAAAAGAAGGACCTTTATAAATCTTGGAATTTTATATATTTAATGTATCTGGATTCTGACAGTTGTAAATGGAACATAGACTTGAATTGTGCTGACATAGACCTATGTAATATTAGCCTTTAAATGTTATATTTCGGTGACTGTTAAACCACAGAACAGCTCATACTTCACTTTTTGATTGGAGTGCACCTTGATGCTTGTTTTATGAAAATGTTTATAAGCTATAGGCAGAAGTTAACAGCACTCATCTTTTTCCCTATCCTGATTTTAATAAATATCCTTAGGGCATTTTCTTCTGTTAAATCAAGCAACATACAAAATGTAATACACTGATAACCTCTAAAGTATATGAAAAACTTAGTTCACAAAATATGTATGAAGAACACAGTGTCGTACTGATGATCCTTTCTCCCAGGGATATTCTGGCAAAGGAGTTGGTGCAAGGGACTTGCCAGCGTTTTTTTTTTTTTAAAGTTTTTTTTTTCTTGTTTCAGAACTTTTGTTTATTTATTTATTTTTATGGCTGGCTCAGCCTACCCTGAGGGCAGGTCTGGCGCAGCATGTGGTGCCGGGGATCGAACCACGGTCCCTGCAGCCGCCTAAGCTTTCCTAAGCAGGTGTTTTAGACCACTGAGCCATCCTGCTGGGCCCCTGCCAGCCTTTATTATTTTTTTCCTACATTTCTTTTTATTTTAATTGGTATTTATTTTCTGTTAAAGACTTCAGTGAATCGTGTCTACTAGTATTCAGGGATATCCCATGGTTCTTTGCATACCCTGTCATAGCTTTGGACTTTGTTAACTCTTGTGTAGTATTCTTATCTAGAAATTAAATAACTATATTCCCAATATAGTTATAGTTCCATTACAGAAGACTGTTCATAGGTTGGATTTGTTTGTAAGTCCAACAATGTATTATACACCTTTGATACAAATATGCAGTATAAAACAGAAAAAAAAACTATAAATACTATAAATAAACTAGCTTTACATTAAGATGATGATACAGTACAATGCAAAAACTGACATCTAGGAGATTGCAAGGGGTGAACTGACCAGGAAAGAGTTACTAACTGATGGGGGGAGGTTAGGTGGGAGATGGTGGGGCTAGAGGATCATTTGCAGTGAGGACAAGACAGACTTTCACTCATACCAGATGCTGGTGACACAGATTTTCTGATAGATTACATTCTGTCTACCATATTTAAAAAAATTATTCAGAGATGTGTGAGCAGCTCTTTTTTTTTCTCATTATCAGTGATTTTGTGTCACTGGCTGGCATTCTGTATAGCTGCTGCGATATTGTGTATCATTCTATATCATGGTTCTATGCCTCAAAAACTAACAGTGCCCCAGGTAAAGAAAATCCCCTTGCAACTTTCTATGTTGTGAATCTCCTTGGTCCTGCAGGGACATCTTCCTCTTGGCTCTCTCTGTCTTTTTGCTGGGCCTGTAAGTTCATCAGGTCCTCATTAGCCAGTGTCTCATACTGCACAGGAGTTCAGTGAACTGTTCCTCTTGCAGATGTAGCTCCAGCTTCTTGCTAAGAGTCACTAAATTGTTTAAGTCCTTTTTGGAATCTTTACCCATTTTGTCAAGGCCACAAATGAACTACGGGTTAAGGCTTTTCCAAACCTCAGGCACTGAGGCAGCTGAAACTTCATGCCAAGAAAAGTTGATTTTCTTTATTTTTAAATATTTTTTTTATTGTTTAAATTTAACAATGGTTATATTACATATTTTCACCATCAGATCAGTTTAGATTAATACATATAGGAATATAAGATTGATCAAACAATTAAACAGTTACCCTTCTAAATCAGCATTACTCCCCCCCTTTTTTCTTTTCCCCTTTCTTTTCTTTGAAAGTTGACATATTGCATAATGTCCTCACAATCGTTCTACAGAGTACAGTGTGTGGGCATGACCTACCTCCATATTGATGTTGCTTAGAAAAAAAAAAAAAAAAGAAAAAAACAAGGAAAAGAATACATTTCTCTTTGGACTAAGAGGAAGCAGATACATACACAGTCAAATGTTCTGCATTTGTAGTGGCCCACCAGTGAAGCTTGGAGGCTATTGAATCTAAGCCTCCTAAACCTAATCTCACTAATCTAGCTCTGCGTTTCATGCATTGTAATTAAGCATTTTTTTTTTTCTGGGTGGTCAAGGGCAAGTTGAAGCAAGACCTGTATAACTAAACATTCTTTTTTTTTTTTTTTTGTACCTTCCACGGTCAAATCACCTCAGGCTTAAACTTGGGACCATAAACAGTACTTTGTAGAACTGTAGTAAGTGTCAGCCTTCGGGACGAGTCACGGCCATTGCTTGGCCATTTTGCTTTCTGTGAAAGCCTGAGAGAATGTTTTTCTCTGGGTGACTCTCCTTAGACGCACTGTAGTTCATTCATGCCTTTCCTCTGAGGTCCCATAATCTCCTTGACCAGGAAATTTGGGACACCTCTGAGTTATAGGATATTACAGCACAGGTTCTCTTATATCCTGGGTCTTTATTGACCTTGAAGGGCTAGGTCCAAAATATTGGCTATCCTTATAGCCCTTCTTTTTCTCCAATTTTCGGTCTGTTAACTTACATTCTCAACCCTCCAGC
>PVJA010031651.1:0-24735 GCA_004027025.1 Myocastor coypus
CTCCCTCCCTCCTTTCTTCCTTCCTTCCTCCCTCCCTCCCTCCCTTCCTCCCTCCCTTCTTTCTTTCTTTCGTTCTTTCTCTCAAACGCCATGGTCTTGCCATGGATATTCTGGAAGCCCATAAGTTCCAGGGCCAAAAGGGAACAGCAGGTCTTTGCTCCGGCTGTATCTGCAGCAGGGCAGGAAGTCACTATTCATCCTGCCCAGGTGGGTAGGGGGTTCGGAACTGGAGTTGACTCATCCAACCCTGACTGTGCATCTGAAGTTTAAGTTCTACTGCTTTGGTTGTTCTGTGTTGTTTTCTAATAAACAAGCCAAAGCCAGTGAGCAAACAAGCCAGAAAGGCAACTATCTTACATCATCTCGGCAGGACTGAAAATTTCACATGGTTGTGTAAGGGCATGAAACGCTAGACACAGCGTGGATGTGAGTGTGAAGGCAAGAGGAACAGAGACAACAGAGCTGACTGCCAGCAGCTTCTGGGATCACAGAGATCCAACTCTTTCACCCAAACAGAGCAGCGGGAAAGTGAGTCAAGTCTGGCATTCTGGGTGCTGTACCGAATGCCCACCAGTGTCCAATTTCCTCGTAATGTATGACTAAATATCAGCTAGGTCATTCGTCCTCCCCAGGTTAACCCTTCTGAGGAAACCCCCTCTGCTCCTAGAGGGACTATACGAGCATAGTTTGGATGTAAAACATCTCACTAGCTGGGGATACAGCTCTGTTACACAGTACCTGCCTGGCAAATGTGAGGTCATAAGTTCGACTCCTGGTAACAACAAAAAAATTACTGATTTCTTTCCTGTGGAGGTGATGGAGAAAGCGGTAGCACTGATCAGTAATCTGCTTTTTTTCTTAATGAGTAACTTCATTGTTGCTTGGGTAAGTACATACCCTGGTATGTCCTAGATTGAGTGACTTCTAAGGCCTAGGATTTTTATTACTAGAATTGGGAGAGTTCCTGGCAAACACGCATGAGTTCATTACCCTAGTTGTAGCAGTATTTGATTAGGAATAAAATGAGTAAAGGAAAGGAGGACTGTTGAAGGTTGAAATCAGTCACAGTGTTGCCTGGAAGTTCTGCATAGTTCTGCATTTTTTAATCCACTTTCACACACACTATCTTATTTTAATCTTATAACAAATTTAACAAGGCAGAAGAGGTTTGGTTATTACTTTATGAAGGACTGGCGAGATAGCTCAGCAGACTAATCAAATGCTTAGGCAAGCGCAGGGACAGGGGTTCTATCCTGGGTGCCACATGCCACACTGACCCTGCCCCCAGCTATGCTGAGCCGACCGTGGAAAGTAGGTATAGTGGTGTATGCCTGTAATCCCAGTGCTGGGGAGGCTGAAAACAGGAGGATCACTATGAGTTAGAGCTGACTAGTTAGATCCTGTACCAAATACATAAAAACAAACAAACAAACAAAAAAAGCAAGGGTTGGAGGTTCTATTCCTAGCCTACCATCTTGGTCCCGCACTGAGATGGCATTTGAGACTGGGCATTCTTGGGGAGGCTAAATATGAGTGGATCACTACAAGTCTTATGTACGTAATGAGATCCTGTAGACATTGTAGATCCTTACAAAAAAGAAACAGGAAAAAATGCCTTAGATTATCACTTTATGGGAATGGAAAAATTGAGCTACAATGATGATACGGCTGCCCAATGACACACAGGTGATCAGTGAGGAGAGGTGTGGGCGTTGCCTCCAACCAGGGACAAAGTAAGACGGCTTGCATTTACGGGAATGGCTGAAGCCCAGTGTTCTTTCCTCCTTGCCATGTAATCCCTTTGGTACAAACAGAGTGGGATTGCTTTGTTTTGTTTGCATTGCTTAGTTTTTTTTGTTTGTTTGTTTGTTTGTTTGTCATGGTGCTCTGTGGTAGAACAACAATCTTGCAGTTAAGAAGAATTAAAGAGAAATTCCTGACCACTGTCCATTCAACTACTAACCAGCAAGAAGCACAGAAGCTAAGACAGGAGTTGTGGTCCCCAGGCAGAGGCAAACTGAAGGGCTGCTGCCCAAAATCGCCTTCCCGTCGCCTGTGATCTGGCTCCTGGTGGAGGCAGGAGCTCAAGGCAGGCAGCATTAGTGCAGCAGAGAAAGCTGAGTGGGAAACTATGGACACAAGAAAGGGACCAAGTCACGTACATAAGTCTAGGTGACAGCCAGGGATGACCAGCATCAAGGCACAGAATTGTGGAGGTATGCACAGCCTTGTGATACGAGCATCGGGGCTCAGAATATGCGAAACAGAATGTGTTAAGGCTGCAGTTGAAATTCTCCTCAAGACCAATGACGGTCAACACTATGGTTAATGACACAGACAACTTGATATCAGGTAAAATGAAAGAAAGCCCTTCTCAAAATTAGAAGAGTCACAACCAAGCCCAAGCCAACATTTTCTTCTCTTTTTCAATCTCAGTTACAACAGCATGAATGTCTGTGGAAAGAAATCCTAAAGCTGCTGTTTCATTCCTAGAAATTCCAGCAGCAGTTGGTGTACTAAATGGCTTAAATTGTCAAGTATAAGTCCAAGTTGGTATACTCTCTCCTAAACCAAGAGAAAATAGTTGCTACAAAGTGATATGAATATAATCTGCAATAGAAATGAAATAACTTCATGCTGGTGGGAAGAAATATCCCAGTTTTGGTAGAAGCAACACCCCATGGTTGTGGGCATGAGACAGAAAGGCTTTGCACTCCGATAGTTCAAACCTCAGTGGCACTGGAGTGAGATCTTAGGCATTAACTCTCATTTTTTATCTGGAAAATTAGTGTAATAATTCATAGACTCCACAGGATTTCTGGGCTCCTTAAGTGGGACAGTGTGCACAGAGGGTGGGAGTAGAGCTTGGGGTGAAGTAGAGACCTCTTAGGCACCCTTCCCTGTCTCCTTTCTGTCTTTCAGTAGCTGTTGTACCCTTGACTACCGTCTGGTCCCTTTTTTCCTAAGTCTGGAAGTTGGACTGTTTTCTCCATTCCTTCTGCCTGCTGTCCCACAGCACAACGGATAGAGCAGAGAATATAAAAATATTTCAAAAGATATAAAATCATGGCTCCCTAGGTACAGTCTCTAACTTGTGACGATGCCTAAGATGTTCCTGCTATTATTCAGCACCACTTATTCCATATCAGAAGGATTAAGCCCATAGTATTTGGGTTTTTTAAATGAAGTTTTATTTTTTTAATGAATTTAAGGCAGGGGGTGTACAGGATCTTACTATGTAGATGAGACTCATTGTGTCCTCCTGTTTTCAGTCTCCCCAGTGCTGGAATTACAGGTGTGTGCCTCCACGCCCAGACTTAGTGGTCTGTGCAGTGTGACAGCGGGTACGGTTGGCATGGCATGTGGTGCTAGGGTTCTAACCCAGGTCCCTGCACTTGCCTAAGCAGGTGGTTGGTCTGCTGAGCTATCTCACTGGCCCTCGGATTGTATATCTTTGGAAAGGAGTCTTTGCTAGTTAATCCTGGTGTCAATGTAAATAAGAAATAGCTAGCAGATGAGTTTGGCACTGTTCTGGGTGCATCTGGATGATTTGCTGAAGATAGAAGACTGCCTTGGGTACAGGTGACACCCAATAATAGGTTTGTAGCCAGATGGAATCAAAAGGAGAAGAAAGTCTTGCTTTTAACTTCTGCAGAGGAGCTCCCGTCTTTGCTATCACCTTTAGATGTCCAGCACCAGGGTTTCAGTGCAGACTCAAGTAGACACTAGCCTCTCCAGCAAAGCCCCTTTGGGTCCCTGTTGGGACTCACAAGACTCTGCATCAGGCTCCAGTCCTTCAGCTTTTGGCTGAATCCTCAGCTCTGGTGCGCAGAGACTTCCCATCTGTGCCCCTCCACCTCTGACTCTGAAGACGGCCATTGTAAGCCTGCCCTGTAAATCTTTTATATCCTAATTTGCATATGATATTGTGTATTCACAAGAAACCTGTTCCTCTAGTGACCCTTAAATGGTGCAGAGTCCTCAAGAAACATTTATTCTGTTACCTAAAAGTCTCACTGCATAAGAAATGCCTATATTATTTTAGTCATTAAGAAACTACATAAATGCAGATAAGGTATGAGTAGCTTGTTTTCTCATCTCCCTTCAGCTTTGTATAGCAGTGATTTCATTTACAAATTAATATTTAATATTGCAATCAGTTATAAAGATTTTTAAACATTACAAAGTAAAATTTTACCTTCCACAAAACCTGCAATGTAGAAATTATACATGAATTAAATTTCAGGTGCTTAATCCGGACAAAGAAATCTTGAAGTATTTAGATATAAAATACCCCTATGTATTCAGCTGTAGAAGTGACTGTAGAAATCTCAGATTTTTTTTTGTGTGTGTGGGACTGAGGTTTGAACTCATGACCTTGCACTTGCCAGTCAGGCACTAGTGCCACAGAGCTATCTCCCCAGCTCCAAAATCTCTGAATTTTAAAGTTTTTTCTGGTTATTCTGTTGCTAGCTGCACTAGAGGTCAGTACATGCAGGGATGAATATATGTTCTTCCATTTTGCATATTGTAGTGTTTTCTGATCTCTCCCTAAAATTCCATGTGTGATCATAAGCAGTAAGTTGAAAAAGATCAAAGCCAAAGTTAACTTGAATTGGATAAAAAAAAAAAATGAACTAATTTCTGTTTACATTCCAAAATATTAATAATCTAATGTAAAACTAGTTTTGTGGTGAATCTGTTTCATCATGGTTAGAAAAAATGCATTTTAGGGATTTAAAAAAATGTATTTTGGTGTTTTAGCAATCTAAGTAGACTAATGGAAAGTTCATATTCTAAAAGGAATATGTATTTACATGCTATTGCCAAGAAGGTATAATTACTCCTCACGGAAATGAGTTGTCTTCTTGAAAACAATATGTATGTATGTATTTATTTATTGTCCTGTTTTTTTGCTTCTGCATCACCTTTGGGAGGGTAAGCCCCTGTTTTCACGAACATGGCATCATCTGCTGAAGGAGAATAGAGATACAGGCTCTTTAGGAGTAATCAAACCCAATATGAAAGAACAACAGAAAACTAAGTGAAGCTTTCTGCTGAGAGTGTTTGAGACCTCAAGAGACGACAGAAGCCTTCAGAATGAGGGTGTGAAAAGGGCTAGATTTCCAGCCTCATATTTGGCATTTAAATCCCTAGGAAGATAAAAGGCATACTGGTTGGAACTCCTTAAATGGTGGACTACTAAGTCATTCTGACAGCCTGCTTGGAACAACCTGTGCTTTCAAGACTAGTTTAAAATTAAACTCTGAGCCTTGGAGCTCGAATCAGGAATCCTAGACTGAGCTTCCCCACGAGGAAGAAAATCAGCCTCATTCAAAGCTTCGAAATGGTAGAAACAGCATTCTCAAGGGCACAGCACCCAGCCTCCATCCAGTACCAGAGACCTGGTACGGAGAGATTTCTCAGTGCCCATTATATCTGACAGGCCAGCTTTTCTTCAGTGATATCACATCTTTGTGCAAGGCTATGGCAATAAGTGTCTGGTCTCTGCTTGGGTGGGGAAGTCAGTCTGATCTTCCATCAGACTATGTATGTCCCTGGAACTCTCAAATATTGAAGAAGAATAGAAGAAGAAGAGTAATTTCAAAGAGACTGAAATTCTTGATAATCTACCATGTAGTATTCAAGCTGGTTTTGTGTTTTAATTTAGAAAATAAGAGTAATGCCTATATCCTTGCTGTACACATGTGGCTGACTGCCGTGCTTGACTGGCCACAGGTACCATGGTAGTTTTAAGTACGTGTGCTGTGTAGGAGACTGGAGGCCATGGAGGTAGGGGTTTAGAAAGAAATCGGAGTCTCTATTTCTTTTCAAGGGAGTGGAGGAAGAATTTCTTTTTCAAGTGGTGAGCATATAGTTGAATATACAATGAAATGTGGCTGAAAATGACAAAACTCCTCTCTGTACTTGATCTACCCAGGAACATCTCCTAATTCCTCTCCCAAGCTACCTTTGCAAGTAAAATAAGTGAGAGCAACATGTGAGATCCAACTTTGCCAAAGAAGAGTTTTAATTTTAATCTTCACTTGACAATCTCTGTGAAAATGAAATAGCTGGGAACAAGTCTCAGCTTGATAACCTGGTGGACAAATAAGCATAAATTATAGGTACTCATGGTCCTGATTAAAATACTTGATTACTTCTTTTTTAGGATAAAAACCAACTTTGTTTTCTGCCACTAAATAAAGCCTAAGTTTTGCCTTATATTCATGATTCTGTGTGAAGAATCTTGCTATAGATTTCTTATCTTTCAGATTCTACAAGACTTTCAATGAAGAGGTTTGAGTGTTATATGCAGTTTCTCTTAAACCTTTTGTCTACACTCCTTTTTACTTTCCTTTCATTCTAAGTCCCACCTGTACCCCAACTATCTTTTAAAAAATTTCTCAAGTTGGGCCCGGGAGGATGGCTCAGTGGTCTAAAGCACCTGCTTAGGAAAGCTTGGGCGGCTGCAGGGACCGCACTTCAATCCCCGGCACCACATGCTGCACCAGCCCTGCCCTCAGGGCAGGCTGAGCCGGCCATAAAAATAAATAAACAAACAAACAAAAGTTCTGAAACAAGAAAAAAAATTTCTCAAGTGAACTCAGTAGCATCCTGATATATTCTTAAAGATCCCATTAAAGAGCTATATGGGTTTGATTATATAATGAGGATGCTTGTAAGAGAAAAATTGTATACTTCTTATGCTTTCACGATTCTTTGGCCAAAGAAAAACAAAACCCATTCATATTAAATTAATATTTGGAAAAATAAAATGGGTACTTCATTGAGGTTTTGTTACCCCTTTTGATCTTGCACACCTGGAAGAGAAGAAGGTGTGGTGAATTGACAAATGGTCAACTTGTTACCCCCAGCTGAAATGAATCAGTGTGGTTTTGGGTGTGGAAGGCCTGCCTGGGGATCGCTGCCAATAACAGTAAAGGAGAGCCGGGCAGTGAGAGGGCATGCTGTTGATCCTCCCGGAGAAGCCTGTCATGCTGGTTTTCCTGGTGTGTACTCAGCTGTTCTCGTGGTTGGAGGAGCACAGATTCTCACCGTCACTGAGGATGGCCGTGACTCGTCCGCGGAGCTTTGGCCCTTACCTTGAGAGTTGTTTTCTGCCTCGGGTGCAGATTCCCCCGCCTTCCATCACAGATCCTTCATTCTGCGTGGTAGGACTTTTCACTCCCAACCTCACCCCTGGGCTTCCCTGCCCAGATGCTCAGGACAGACTTGCACAAGACATTGTCAGGGGCTCTAGCTCTTCAGCTGGCCTCTGCTCGGACATTCTTAAGGGATCCAGGCCCTCAGCAGGATTCTTTGGGTCTCTGGTGCATGGGAAACTCTCTTGTGCTCTTCTGCACTTAACTTTCCAGGTGAATATTATAAAATAATCCTATAAATTACATGCCGTGTGTTAAATCTGCTGAAAACCCTAGCTACAATAGGAGGCTTGCAGAAAATATTCTTATACTTGTACTCTGAATAATTGAGGTTTTCTACCTCTTTCCGCAAATTGACATGTTAGCTATGTATGTTGTCTTGCCATGACAAGATGTTCTTTAAAGATATTAAAACTGTTGCAGGCTTGACTTTTTGTAGACATGTAAGGTAATATCAGATTAGCAAGTTAATACTGTAATCCTCGCTTTGCCATCTCTCTATTTAAAAACAAACTCTAGCACTTATCTAGGGCTTACTAATTTGGCCCTTTTGCCTTTTTATTGTGCAGTGTCCTATTTTCACACATTGAAATTTCTTCAGTGTATATCTGCGGTTGGCAAGGAGAGCAACAGTAATGAGCTCTGCTGTCGAAAGGTAGATATGTGGGCTGGAGAGACAGCTCAGAGGTCTAAGCAATTGCCTGACAAGCACAACGACCTGAGTTCAATCCCTGGTACCACATGCCCAGTGCTCCCCAGCACTGAGACAGGAGGATCACTATGATTCTGATCTGCATAGTCAGACCCTGTACCAAATAAAGAAGTAAATAAATTTTTAAAAGAAAAGGTAGCCGGGCGTGGTGGCATACGCCTGTAATCCCAGCACTTGGGAGGCGGAGGCAGGAGGATCGGTGCGAGTTCGAGACCAGCCTGGGCTACAAAAGTGAGCTCAAGGCCAGCCTGAGCTGCATAGCGAGACCCTGTCTCAAAAAGACAAAAAAAAAAAAAAAAAAAAAAGAAAAGGTAGATGTGCTATTAAAATAAGAAATAAGCAAACGCATGAAAAAAGATTAAGCCTCCTAATCTTTCTGAAGTCCATGTGTTCTCTTAACACAATCCATTCTTGTGTTTGTGGATAGTAAAATGTTTTGCAGTTATAAATGTGAACTGAATAATAGTCGCTATTGATCTTAGAAAAGCCAACTGTATATAGTTAATCATTGGATTATTTACAGTAATCTTAAGAAATTTCTTTCTAAGTATTTTATTTTTTAATTTACTTTTTATTTTTGCTTTCTTTTATTATTTATGGCCAGGCCAGCCGGCCCTGAGGGCAGGGCTGGTGCAGCATGTAGTGCCTGGGATCGAACCACCGTCCCTCCGACTGCGCATGCTTTCCTAAGGAGGTGCTTTAGACTGCTGAGCCATCCTGCCGGGCCTACAATAATCTTATTTCTAACTGTAAAATGGGGCTTAGAAAATATTTTCATCATCCGAAGGGACAAAATTTTACTATAGAATATTTAAAATAAAACATCTTGTTTTGAAGTACACCCTATTCTCTAATTTACTGCTTGGCACTATTGATGATTAAGTCTCTCGATCTTCTCTCACGTATTAGAGATGCTCGGTAGCCTTCAGTGAATCTATGTATGTTTGGTGGTAGTTGGCAGCTTCTCCTGGGTACTAATTTTGTAGAGAACTGCTGCGTTCTTCTGGTACTGACTGCCTGTGTTCCTACTGGGTGGCGAATTCCTTGAGACGCCAAACTGTCTCTTTTATCTACTTCTGCTTCAGTCAATCCCATCACTGCAGGTATGCATTTGCTTTGCTCCCCACATTCACTGAATGCTAAGTGTGAGGCCGGAAGCTTTTAGTTTACGTGCTTCCTATGCTCAAAACAAGTAGCACAGGCAGCTTATTGCCTTCCTTTTGCTGGTGAGGAAGTGAAGGCACAGAGAACACAACCTCTGCTCGCATGTGTGGCACAGCCAGGCTCCAAACCCGGGCAGCCTGAGGTCGTGCTGTTTCTTTTGTCAACAGTGCTCCATATGGATGTCCAAGAAGGACGTGGTGAGAGAGAATAGTGGATAATACAACACATGGGGGATTGAGAGACAATAGACAGGAGGATAATGGAACGCCTCCCGCCAGATCTCTAAGCCAAGTCTCGAAGGTTGCTTATTGCTCAGCCCAGCTTTCGTTTCTCCACCCAGTTTTTATGTTGCCTATAATTTAAGTATGTCTGCATCTCCTCTTTTCTCCTATCCTTTTCTTCATCGCAGGTTTTCTTTTCCTTTGAACAAATATACTTATGTATATTTCCTTTCACAATATACTTATATATGCACTCAGGACGACTTGGATCATTATTCTGCTGATTTCTGCTGTTCTACACAGAAGAGCAGTTGACACATATTTTTTTCTTGTCCTTTTTAATTTCTTCTATTTTTTTCATTTTTACCAGTTTTGCATTCTTATGTCTGATAATCTGAACAACTGGTTTAAAGTCAACATTATGCAATCTAGCAGCCATTGTCAAATTCTTATAAATAAATAAATAAATAAATAAATAAATAAATGTTTGTATCTGTATTAGTGTATGGTTGTACCCCCAGCAGTTTAAAAAGACTGGAAATACTCCAATGAGCAATCTGTACTCTAGAGGTGATTCATTAAAGCTGGAAGGGTCCCAGTAAGATGTCTGCATTCCATGAGCAAACACTTTAAATATTATTAGCTACATATCCTCTCAAAAGGTTGATTATGAGATAGAAAGAGAGTAGGAACTGTTTTCTTTTTGGTGAGATAAATTGTGATTATGATAGATGTTTACATGAAAAGCTTTGTATGTAAGATTCTTTCTCTTATGTGACTGTGATATGGGTTTCTAAGTAGCCCTGGGGTCATTGCCTATGATACTGTGTCTTGGTCTAGAACTTTGGTCAACCCTGTGGCCTGCAGCTCCTTTTAGCAAAATATTTTGTTACCCAAATCACCTGGCAGATTCTGCTAGTAAGTGTTGTATTCATCCAAGAGAATGACTTACATAGGAGATGCTCAGCAGAACACACAAAAAGGCAAGAGGCATGATTCCACCAACATCACAAGACCTGGCTACCAGGGTAGGTTTTGTAGGTAGGTCAGAGTCTGCTCTGAAGCCTACAGGTAAGAAAATGGTGAAGGAGAAGACACAGAGTTCTTACCCTCTTCTGATCATCTGAGGCTACCAACAATGGTAAACTGTTAATAGCCAGGATGCATTAGAACATTTTAGAAAACCTAACTTTTACTTTCTACTGTCCATGACAGTAAAACTTACCTCTAACGGTGCCATTTATCTACTGCTGCAGTTCTATACTTTGCATGAAGGCTACACCTTGTGTATGAATAAAATATTTTCACTCATCTAACCTATGAACACACAGTATCAGATTTTCCCTGCAAAGCCTATGGAAAAGTCTTCAGGCTCTAGGGTACCATTAGATGACTTTGCAATGAATTAAACAACTACAGTTAAAGCACTGAATGATAGAATGTCCAAGGATATCAGTAGCCTCTCACAGCTCCTTTGTTGTCTTGCTTGGTTGTTAAGATGGGTGTTATTTAATTCTCACAGATTTTGGGGGTTTTTGTTATTTCTTTAATCATTTATTTTGTTTCATTTCACTATGGTCAGATAATAGGCATGGGATGATTTCTGTTTTCTTGCATATACTTAAGCATGACCTATGGACTAGAATGTGGTCTATTTTAGAAAATGTCCCATGTGCAGCTGAAAAAAATGTGTGTGCAAAGTGGTTGAGTGGAGCACTCTGTATATGCCCACTAAGTCCAGTTGTTCCAAGATCTGGCTCAATTCTGCTACATCTTAGCTTATTTTTTGTCTGTTTGACCTATCTTTTTGAGATAAAGGGTTGTTAAGGTCTCCTGTTAAGATTGTGGTATTGAATATTAGATTTTTCATATCCATTAAGATTTGTCTTGTATAATTTGGTGCCCCTGTGTTGGGTGCATACATATTTATAAGTGTTACCTCTTTGTCTTGATTTTTCCTCTAACCAGTATGTCATGGCCTTCTTTATTTCATTTGATTAATCTTGGTTTGAAGTTCACACTATCTGCGAACAGGATGGCTACCCCTTGCTTTATTCTGAAGTGCTGGGGCATGTAGTATTATCTGCCATCCTTTAACTTTCAGCCTATTAATTTCTTTATGAGGTAGGTGTGTTTCTTGTGTACAGTATTTTGTTGGATTTTGCTTCTTAATCCACTGTGTCATTCTGTTTCTTTTAATTGGAGAGTTGAGTCCATTTAAATTTATGGTTATAACTGAAATGTATTTTTACCTACTATTGTTTACCCCTTTATCTTCTGTGTTTAACTGCTTTCCCTATTTGGTGAGTTGTTTCTATTCTCATTCATGGAGTTCAGGTAATTTTGGTCCCTCTTTAAAATACCTTTTAGTAGTCTATGTAGGCTTGGCTTTGTTACTATAAATTTCTTTAGTTGTTCTTTGTTGTGGAAGTATTTCACTTCTCCATCAAACTTGAAAGAGAGTTTTGCAGGGTATAGCATTCTGGGCTGGAATTTGTTTTCATGGAGGACTTGAAGCACTCTGCTCCATGCTTTTTTTTCTTTTAGAATTTTATTTTTTTATTTTTTCTTGTTTCAGAACCTTTATTTGTTTATTCACTCATTTTTATGGCCGGCTCAGCCCCAGGGCAGGGCTGGCGCAGCTTGTGGTGCCGGGGATCAAAGTGCAGTCCCTGAAGCCGCCCAAGCTCTCCCAAGCAGGGGCTTTAGACTACTGAGCCATCCCGCCGGGCCCCTCCATGCTTTTCTTGACTTCATGGTTTGGAAAGAGAAATCTGCCACGATTCTGATGGGTTTTCCTTGAAATGTAATTTGTTTCTTTTCTCTGGTGGCTTTTAGCATGTTATTCTTCTTCTGGATTTCTGGGACCATGATTATTATATGTTTGGGTGTGTTTTTAGTTGGGTGGATGTTATTTGGAGTTCTATGTGCCTAAGTTACTTGAATGCCAGGTTGTTTTCTCATATTTGGGAAGTTTTCTGCTATTACTTCTGCCCATATTGTTTTTGCATCATTTGTATTGATTCTTTCTCTTTGTTGTCTATTGATCTCATGTTGTTCATCTTTGCATCATCTTGTAGATGTTGAATTATTTTTCATGTATCCTAGTTGTTTTTAAGAATCCTTTCTTACCTTTTCACTAGCTGTGACTGTTTCTTCAAGGTCTGGATCTCTATCTTCATTTTCGTTCATATGGTGTTGCCAGCTTGTGATTGAGATTTTATTTTCCTGTATATCTCCTTGAAACTGCTTCATGCGATCTATTTCTCTTCTATATTGCTCATTCAAGGAGCCCATCATTTTTCTCTTCTCCTCTAGTTTTTTTTTATCAATGTCTTCTTTAGAAGCATTTATTAATTCTTTCAATATATTTATACTTTCTGTTTTTTACTTCAGAGATTATTTCTAATCTGATTTCCTCTCTACCTTTCTGAACTTGTTCCTTTACTTCAGACACTATTAATTTGGAGATTTCTTTTTTTACTTCAGAGGTTATTTCTGAGATGAATTCCTCTATACTTTACTGCAAGTTTTTGTTTTGTTTTGTTTTGTTCTTACTTCAGCCACTATGAATTCATAGATTTCTTTTTTTTTTACTTCAGAGGTCATTTCTAATCTGATTTCCTCTATACCTTTCTGCATTTGTTTCTTTACTTCAGATGCTGTTAATTCAGAGATTTCAGCTATGAGTCCCATTTTCTTCTATGCTAGTGTCTCCTGCATTTGTTCTGGGTAGGCGTGTGACCTGAGATTCCATTTTGCTTCTTTTCTCTGTCATTTTGTATAGCATTATCCTCTGACCTTTGGTGCAGAGCTTTAGTGCAATTATGCTCTTACCACCTACTGAAATTTGGGTCCAGATCTACCAAGTTGGAACTTGTCCAGATGTGCCTGACTGGGTCAGGCTGCTGTGCTCAGCTTCTTCCTGCTACTGTTCATGGAAGTGAATCCACTGTGCTCCTCTGGCAAGACGTTTAGCTTCTGGATTAGCTGGGAGGGTCTGAACCCAGCCTCTCTGCAGGAACTTTACTGCAAGGTTTCACAGCAGGTGCCAGGTCTAGGGTCTGGATAGGGAAGTTCTGGTCATGATACACAGGCAAAAGTCCCTATTTACACACATGCACCAGTCTCTGGGCTTGGGGCAGGCAAGTGTCCAGTGGGCAAGGGCAGGTAAAGGTCCTTACCTACATGTGTGCACCAGTTTCTGGGTTCCCTCAAAACTTTCTCTGACTTCTAGGGGAAAAAAAACTATAAATTTTTAGGGCAATAACTTTCAAAAGAGAGAAAGAAAGAAAGAAAGAAAGAAAGAAAGAAAGAAAGAAAATGTTCTAGTTACTGAATATTTTAGAAAGCCTCTGGATTTTGTCTTTTCTTTTGATGATAAAGGATTTACAGGATTTAAAAGACTAATTTATTTAGTTACCATAATTAAGAACTCAGTGCTAGAAAAGATTCTTAGACTTCCTTTTGTGTGTCCTTCTTTCTTTCTCAATGGAAACAAAATATTTAGGAAAGGTTGTCATAGACATTATTCCTAAATATCTGTAAAGTGAGAGGTTCCATGTCATACATTTAGACCCATAGACAAATCACACTGCTTTACTACATTCTGTGGGTTTTGTTTTGTTTTGGCTTGGTTTGGTTTGGGTTATTTTGGCTTGGTTTTTAGTACCAGGGCCTTTGACAATGAGTTAGTCCCCAAACTTTATTTCTTTTTTTAAGGTTTTTTTGAGTAGTCTACTAAGTTACTGTGTTACCAGGCTGCCTTCCAACTTGTGATCCTCCCCCCTTAGCCTCCCAGAGTTCTAACATAAATTTTTAGTCTATGGCCCCATAAAATTGGACTTACTCTCCCATTTAAGTTAGGCTGCATCATGCAGAGTGGACTACTTATCTGGAGAGCTATGGTACTTTGTATTTACCAAGTACACTTCAACATTATATATGACAGTGATGAGCTCTGGAATCCAACCCACATTTAGCAAATGTCTGCTAAGTGCTAGGCACTCTGCCACACAAGAATGAATTACATGTGTCCCTGCCTTTAAAAAGAACATCCCTCTTGGTCACCAGGAAAAAAAAAAAAAGGCTAAAGTCTGAAATAAACGAATCCAATCAAGATATGTGAAATACCTACACTTAAGCCAAAGAAATGTCAAACCTAGCGTTTCTACATGCCAGTGTATATATCTTGTTTTCTAATCTTTCTTTTCTACTTGGCTAAGTAACTGAGAGCAGAAAATGTAGAACAGGGAATGTTCTGATTTTCTTTCAGAATTTTTATGTTGAAAATTAGACCTCATGTGGAAGTATTGACAGGGTTGAGACCCTTAAGAGATGACTAGACCATTGGGGCACCACCCTCACGAACTGGTGGATGCTGCACTCAAGGGTCTGGACTGGTTATCTCAGGACTGGGCTGTTGCAGAGGAGGCTACCCCTGTGCCTCCTTGTCTCCTGTGTGCACCGCTTGCCTTTTATTTTTCCAGTATGTTACCACACAATGTGAAGCTCTTACCCAAAGCTAAGCAGATCCCAGAGTCAGAAAATGGTACTTCCAGCCTCCAGAATTGTGAGCCCAAATAAATTCATGTGGCTGTCCACTTTACAATCTAACAAATATTAAATAAGATTGAAAACTAAGTTCCTCTCTCCTACTATCCACACTGGAGTGATTGGGGCTTCCCACCCAAAAAGGGTTCACATCCACTGGATTTGAGAACATAGCTCATAATGCACTTCCACAACCACAGAGAGCTCTGCTGGACAGCCCCACTTTGCATTAGCCACTTCGCACACACCATGATTTGAAGAACAGAGTGAATCTGGTCTCTACATTGCTCATTTGTTTGTGACAGTTATATATAGGTGGTTGGACCACATGTATCCTCTAATGGTTAGTTTACATGTTACTGATGAACAGAAAGACAGGTAAGAGAGTTTTGAAACTGCCAGTGCTGCTGATTTCTTCTTTACCGTAGTTATTGAGGAGAAAGCAACCTTATCATATAATGCTCCTAATAAATATCCCGAGCCAGCAGAAATCCTAGAGCTTAACTACACTCTCACTGAGTGGGAGTGGCTCACAGACCAATCCTGCCAGCTGCCAAAGGTGCTACTCTTGAGCCAGGGAGATAGCTCGGTAGAACAAATGCTTGCTTTGCAATCACAAGGTTCCGAGTTCAATTCCCAGTACCACAAACAACAACAACAACAAAAAGGTGCTCCTCTCAGCATCGCTTCCAGCATTGCCCACCAGGCACTGTGTGAACCACTGGTGACTGGTCTTCAATGTCACAGCAATAAAATTGTTCAATCATTAGAAGTACTAGAATAATTGACACTAAAGATGTTTGTGTACCTGGGTGGATGGGAAATATTGTGAATAGATTGGGAACTCTTTGTTTTCATTAAAATGTACCCTTTTTGTTTAACTTTTTGGTGATTCTCCTATCTTAGTAATACCTATTTTCACAATAAAACATATTAGTATTTCCTTGGAAAAATCTGTTAATACAAGTGCAACTGAAAAATATGCTGAATGTTTGATTTTTAAAAACTCTATTACAATGAAAGATATGTTGCCATTCTCTCAAATAATCCTCTAACAGTGTTCCATAATTTGCTGTTAAACTGTTTCCAATTTTCCTCTATGTAAGGAGTAGAAATTTTAACCATATGATTTTTTTTTTCAGAACCGAGGACTGAACTCAGCACCTTGCATTTGCCAGGCAGGCACTTGTGTCCCTGAGCTAGCTCCCCGACCCTTATAACCATGCAATTTTCTAGCATTGAGAAAAACTCCTAATCTGCCAGTTTTTTAAATACATTTTTCTTAAAGTATTTAATGTGAAGTTATGAGACCCATGTAGATAATAAAATAATTGATCAACTTAACATATCCATCATCTTCCAAATTTCTTCCACTTTGATGGTTAGAATATCTAAAGTCTACTCATTTGACAAAATTTTCAGATTTGGTAGAATTTTACTTCTTATGGTCTTCATGTTTTATATTAGATCTCTGGGTTTGGTTAACCTGTCTGATTCTCCATCTTCTTTACCTCCTATCTCTCATTTCTCCTCCCCCTTCACCACAATAGTCACTGTTTTTCTTCTTCATTTTTGCATATTTGACTTCTTAAATATATCACAGAAAGTATGCGTGAAACATATAGGGAATGCTTACATTTAAAAAGCTTATTGCAGTAGATGTCACAATGTCATTAATTCTTTTCTCATGCTGTAAACACACTTATCCCTTCATTCTTCCCTTTTCTGAAGCAGTTCTAGAAGTGCACTTTAATAATGGCCTTCAGTCCTGCTGCTGTGGCTACCTAGATATTGTGAGTTGACTTAAAACGTTTACCATTGTATTAGTCAGGGTTTTATTTAGAGGAACAGAACAGATATAATATAAGGAATGTATATTAATACAAAATATACAATCTATAAGGAATTACAAGTAGTCAGTCACAAAGTCAGATGAGAAAGCATGCAGAGGGCTTCTGCATGCTCCAGACTGAAGAATTCAATCCCATGGTCTGAACTTCACTGCAGCATTCCATGTAAGTCTCTATCCATCGGCTGATGGGTCTGCGATGGATGGCAAAAGAGCCAAGCTGGAGGCTGAAGAGTCTGCGCTACAAGCCAGATGATGAAGTCCAGGCTGAATGGGAAGACTAAAGCTTCTCCTATGAAGTGAAGTGTTGACTCCTGCTTCAGTCCTTCAAAAAGTCTCTTTGTGCTCAGTCATTCTGATGTGGGCCCATTGTTCCCTAGGGTGGAACCAATCATACCCCATGATGGGCCCTTGATCCTGCTCTAGCGAGGAGCCAATCATCCTAGGCAGGCCATGATCACCCTCCAGTGAGGAACCAATTGTACCCCAGAGTGGGGCTCCCACCAACAGGAAACCAGACCGCTGAGTCATTCATCCAAGTTGACACATTGTGTCAACCACTACAATCATATGTGATTATTTTGACTTTGAAGAAAAGCCAGACATCAACCGGGTCAAATACCATGAGTAAAGTGAGTGGGGTGCACACTGTGATGTTTTGATGCGCCTGCCTCTGAACTGCACCACACTCGCCAACAGCATTCCTATGTTTTCATTAAACCTGACAAAGACACCCAACCAGAAGGCTTTCAGAATTGGCTTTAAGAATGGCATGATAAACATGTCTGAAACAAACATGGTTATTTTGAAGGGAATGAACGGCAATATATCTTCTTAATTTTTAAAAGCTTAAGCATTCACTTCCTGTTTTAGGCCCACCTTATAGCCATAACAAGTACAACAGAGAGTTAATCTAGGTAGCCTTATGTCCATTCAAATCGGGCTTCTCTACCCTATGTGTCAAGATTACTAAGCCATTTTCAAATAGGGGATAAAAATCTCTTCGTTTTTAGAGCTTAATGGCTTTTGAAATTGTCCAGGAAGGACGATAGATCAAGCATTCTGCCCTATTTTCTGTTCAGCTGCGATATCTTCTCTAAAAAAATCTTCTTTAGGGCTGGGTGTGGAGCTCATTATTAGAACATGTGGACAGCAGGCATGAAGTCCCGGGCTCATTCCCTAGCCCTACAGGGATGGGAGCAGTAGCAACTACAGAATGTAGTTCAGAGGAGAGGCAGCTTTCTCCTAGTATCGTGCATAAAACCCTGAGTTCATACTTAGCACTGGAAAGAGAAAAGCCTTCTTTGGGGCTGGGGAGATAGCTCAGCAAAATAAGCACTTGCATGGCAAGCACGAGGGCCTGAGTTCAATCTCTGGTTCCACAAAAAAGTTAAAAAAAAAAAAATAGAAAAGCCTTCTTTCACTACATATGATAGGCTAAGGTTGGGACTACATTTGCAGGTCTCCCCTGGAATCTTGCATTTTTAGTAGTTTATGAAAAGGTTATTACAGAGCACATGAATTAAAGCAAAGAAATCTGTCCTTTCCCCCTGCTATACTCTTAATAGCCAGTTCCATGCTGGCAGTATAGTAAGCATTTATAAAGTCTCTGTGTGTGTATAAAGGAGAGAGTGAATGAGAAGTGGCCTTTTTCTCTCTGGTATCTTTTCTTTCTAAGTTCTCAGCGGCTAAGACTGCTGTGTGCTTACTGATCAGTGGGTATCAACCCATTCTCTTCGGCTCACACACACACTGACAGCCTGCATTTCCAGCTCATCTTGTGAGTTTAGCCATGTGACTAACTGCTTGCCTATGAAATGTGGGCGGAAGACCTGTGTGTCCCTCATGTTTGCCCCACTGAATTCATGTAGTGTCCAGACACAGAAGTTCCAGGGAGGACACTGAGGCTGAAAGGCAGACTCCACAAGATGGAGTGAAAGCCTTGCAGGGCCACATCTTCCTTTGCCAGAACTGCCACAGCAATGTGCCATAAAGTAAGTAGGTGGCTCCATGTATAAAGAACTCGAAAAATTCAAGAATCTCCAAATTTAAAGACCCAGTAAGAAAACAAAAATGGACATCTGAGATGAATACACACCTCTCAGAGGAAGAAACAGAAATAGAAAACAATTCTATGAAAAAGTGTTCAACATCACTGGTCATTTGAGAAATGCAAATTCAAACCATACTTTTTCATCAAGAAGTCAACCCACAACAGATGCCGGGTGAGGTGTGGGCTGGCTGCGGGAAAGAAGGACGATTCCTTCTCCACTGTTGGTGGGGGAGCAGACCCACCACAGTGGTACAACCACTGTGGAAATCGATATGGAGATTCCTAAAGGGGAGTGTGGGCTGGTGAGATAGTCAGTAGTCTAAAGCACCTGCTTAGGCAAGTGCAGGGACCACGATTTGATCCCCACCACCACCCAAAGGGTAGGCTAAGCTGGCCAGAGTCCAGGTGAAGTGGCCCATACCTGTGATACCTGCGCTGGGGAGGTCAAAAAACAGGAAGATCACAAGTCCAAACTGTGTAAGGAGATCCCACAACAACCAAATACATTAAACAAACAAACAGCAACAAAACTCTAGGATTACAGTTCTCATTCAATCCAGCTATTACCTTCCTGGGTAGCTTCCCAGAAGAATGAAAAGCATTACATACCACAGTGATATATGTGCACTCATGTTTATAGCAGCACGGCTTGTAACAGCTAAATCTTGGTAACAACCCAAATGCCCATCAAGAGAGGAATATAGAAAAAGTTGTCCTCAAAAACAGGATCAATTGGAGACAGTAATAATGGATGAGACCATATTCTTAAATAAAATGAATTATTCACCTGTGTAAACATTGTATTGTCTCCCTGCAGTGAGAAACTGAAAGACTATGTAAGGATTAAAATGTACAATATTGTGAAATGGAACCAAATTGCTCAAAGGGAAAGAGGAACTAGGGTGAGGGGAGGAAGGAGAGAAAGAAAAAGGAAAAATAAAGTATAAGATAGTTGTACTACTAGTTTCTCTTAGTTCATTGAACAGAAAGATTTGTGCTAATATCATTTGGAGATTTTTTTAAATGCCCATATCTTGTACTATGAGTAACTACTTTGAAGATAATAATATAAACGTATTCACTATTGTTGTGCTCCTATTATTTCATTAGGAAATTTTGTTTTATTTTTTCCATACAAGTTAAAGAAAAATAAAGACCAAGCAGGCCTTGAAGGTGGAGAACCTAGACTTTAATTCTGTAATTGCCCTTAAAAATCCACGTGACCTTGAGGCAAATCCTACTTTTCTTTGAGTTCTCATTTGTTTATTAGCAGAAGGAAACAGTTCTGCCCTTTTAGCAGTATTGGGTTCATTGGTCCAATTAAACTAGTCTTCACAATTAGCACAGAGGAGTGAGCTCTGACAAGGAACACGTTCTTAATAGAGTTTTTAAAGAGTGAAGAGGAAGGTTCTAATCTGGAAACTGGAGTTTTACCTTCCACCTTGGTATTTAGTGTCCAAGGGCCATAGGCCTTGACAGCTGCACTGTGCCCCTGTGGAGAGATGATTCTAACAAGAGAAATTACATGTGTCCTCGATTTGAACGTAATAAGAACTGTTAGTAAGCTAGCCAAAGGTAGGTAACATTTTAAGGTAGTGAGTATTCTGTTCTTGCCACTGCCCTATTCACAAGCCATGTGTTCTTCTTTGGCAGCTAACAGTCAAAATCAGCCCACAGCCCAACATTTGAAGGACTGTCCTACCTGGGTATCAGCCCACACCAAGCTTAGCACCCTGGAATCAGGCCATCCGCCTCCAGGACCTCGCAGATAACTCTGAGACAAGGTCCAGGCCCATGGGCCTCAGGCTCTCTTGCATGCAGCCTAGTTCTGAGCAAGCACGGAGCAGATTACGGATAATAGATTTGCAGTGCACAGAGAGGTAGTGGCCAGCTCCATCACTTACCAAAGGCTGAGGAGGGCATCATTGTGAATACCACGCAGTCAGCTAAACCCATCACTCCTCGAATTCTGTCTAGCATCAGTGATTGCCTGAGGCGGCAGCCTCTCTGGCTGCTGTGCTCACCCCAATTTGCTTGCACTTTCAGTCCCCCTTGTAACTTCCTGCTGCTCATTTTCCCATAGCAGCTTTTCCTCTAGATCATATAAAATGCCTATCCTGTGGTGAATGCTGTGTCCTCCCCCCCAGCCCACCCCCAAGTTCCTTCTCCTGGTTGGTGTTGCTCTCCCTGGGCCCTGTACTTTCCATGCCGCTGCTCATTCTCACTCCCATGCATATGATACACACCCCAGGGAAGGCGAGCCTGGGCACCAGCCCACTTCCAGGGCATCGCTCCTCTGCCACAGGCTAAGAAGTCTTCCTCCTGGGAAGGTGGATGCCATCTGGCTCCACTTTCAACTACATGCTTAATTGCTGCACAAATGGTGGAAAGGACTAATTTTAGCATGTCTAGCATTCAACAAGTCACAAATTTAGCAGCATGAATTAGTTCCACCTAGCGTAGGCTAGAATCTTCGCTCTATCACTTACTAGGTATTTGACCTCTGAAAAAATTAACCTTTCTGGGCTTCAATACTTTGAAACATGAGAATAAAAATACTACTGAAAGAGATGACCATGTGAATCGAACGGAACCATATAAGTGAAATCATTGCGTAGGAAAAAGCAACAGAATAGAATTTGGTTCTTTTTGTTTTCTTTCTTTATTTTTTATTACTTTTTTTTTGAGACAGGGTCTCGCTATGCAGTTCAGGCTAGCCTTCAGCTCACTTTTGTAGCCCAGGCTGGTCTCGAACTCGCACTAGTGCTCCTGCCTCAGCCTCCCAGGTGCTGGGATTATAGGCATGCGCCACTATGCCTGGCCTATTTTTTATTACTTTTAATGAGAAATATTGAGACAGTTTCAAAACACATTAGTAGGATAGCCACAATAATTAATACAATGCATATTGTTGTCTTCATAGTAGTTGTTCAGAGTACAAGATGCAGATATGATAACTCTTCTAAACACCATTGGTACAAATATTTCTTCTCATTGAACTAAGAGAAAGTAGTTGTATACATAGAGCAATATTCCATAATAGTAATGGGTTATTGGCAGAACTGGCAGTGTCAGAAGCTGTTGACTTGAGCCTTTTACAGCTCAGCATACTTATCTGGTTTTACTTTTTGTGTCTTGTGGATAAAATTTTCTGCTGGATGGTTAAGGCCAAGTTAAAGTAAGACCTGTATAACACAACATATAATTTTCATATCTGACAATGTCAGTCAAATCCCCTCAGGATTTACCTTGAAACCATGCACAGTGCTTTATAGAATTGTTGTCAGCGTGAAGTGATGGTTCACAAAACAGCACAGCTCTGTCCTGATACCGGATGGTGCCCCGCTTATAGTCCTGGTTAGTATGAAGTAGCCCAGCGTCTCTGAGACCCCTCATGGCCCAGGTTCCAGTTACTCTTCCAACAGATGTGTGTTACTCTGTGACACAGCTTTCCCCACCAAGCCTTGTCTGACCTTTCCCCAGTTGGTTGCAGCCTGGGATCCAGTGTTTAAATCCAATACTGCATGTCTTGTGCAAAACTTTTAAAGGATTTTATTTTATGTATTATACATATATGAGTGGTATACATTGCCATATAATGTAAAAAGATCTACCTGTGAACAGTGCAACCCAGTGTCACACTAACTACCATACCAAATAAACCTTCAACAGTGGCTACTGTTAAATAAATAAATAAATAAATAAATAAATAAATAAGTTCGTATATCTTCTTCCACTCATTTTTTTTCTACCACATATTTATCCATAGCTAGAATCATGCATTTTGCATTGTTTCACTTTACACCAGAAAATTATTTCATAAATATTTTCCCATATTATATTTTGAAGCTTCTAGCTTTATATAACGTTTCATGGTATGGATTGAAAACACTTTAAACCTTCTATTGAAAGATATACTATGGTACTCTATTCAAAATAAGGCTGCGATTGCCAAACTTATTTTGGGATTTCCTAAAAGAACTTTCCCAAAAGTGAAAGCTCAGGGCCCACCTGCAGGCTTTGTTCTTAGGCTGCCAGCCCACAACACTCCTCTGCTTCTCTCCTCCACCCACAGCGGCAGTAGGAGTGTGAGAACAGCCTTATTCGATCTCCCAAACGCTCCGAGATAATCTCACCACATCCTTATATTCTCATGCACATATTCTCACGGCTGTTTCTCTGTTTTCCTTTTCTTTTTCTCCTTGAAATTAGTGTTAAATAGCTCATTATTGCTTTGCATTTCTTGGGTGAACACTGTAGCTAAGATTTTTTTTTCCCCTGCACCAATTAGTTACTTATCATTTGCTTATAGAAAATATTTCTAAAGTTCACTTTTCAAATACTTCTTCTGTGACTTCTTTCTGGCTAGGGACAAAAGATTTTGAAGACTAGTTCCAATAAATATACATATTCCCTTCTGGGTCGGTATAGACGGACAAAGATCCGGAAGTAGCCATTTCTCCAGCGCTGATGATGCTCCAAAGGTCCACACAGAACACCTGAGGCTAACGTGCAGTGACATTTCATAGGATCATTACGTAACCATAACTATAAATTATCATGCCACATCCTAAATCTTATACTTATTGTGGTCAGAACTCACTTTGAAATAATATTTTGAAAATCCAAATTTAGGGGCCCGGCGGGATGGCTCAGTGGTCTAAAGCGCCTGCTTGGGAAAGCTTGGGCGGCTTCAGGGACCACGGTTTGATCCCTGGAACCACATGCTGCACCAGCCCTGCCCTCAGGGCAAGATGACCCAGCCATAAAAATGAGTGAATAAACAAAGGTTCTGAAACAAGAAAAAATAAATAAATAAATAAATAAAATTTTTTAAAAAGTCCAAATTTAAATTAGCTTTTTTTCCCCCCCATCTTGGACAGTGTCCTAAAAATCAAGTTGGCTGTGAATGTTGGGGAAATCCTATCCACAGGTCATAATGTTCCTGTGATCCAAGATTACTTGGCTTAGGAGTACTCAATACGATTCAGACATATAGGATAAGTGCTCCTTTTTGGCACAGAATTGATTGAACAAGAAAATGCTCAAAGGAGATGAAAAAGGAAAACATCAATTAAGAAAAATCATTTACTTGTTTACAAAAATAGAACTTGTTCCCTCAGATAGTGCTTTCTCTATTCAAAATTCCATGTCTGTGATTACCCTATTGGGAATTACACATGGGCTCCAGTTCAAGCTCAGAGCAGAATGCAGGCCCTGTCCTCTTCTCCCAGTGTGGCATCTCTGCGATTCCTTCCCTGCTTTCGCCTTCTCAAGCCTCTCACTCACTCTAATCCATCCACTCTGGGGTCTGGACTATACCTGGAATAGGCTAAGCATTCATCTTGGTGGTTCTCTCTGCCAGGGTGGTCTTTTCTGGAAGCATCCATGGAAGAAATTTCCTTACTGTTTCTAGTACTCAAAAGTCAGCTCCCACTAAATGATGACAAAATACCAGACATAAATGACTTGAGAGGATGGAAGATTTATTTGGGCTCATGATTTCATAACCTCTCTTATGACAGAGCATCGTGGCAAAGGGGCCTGGCAGAAGAAATCTCCTTATGTCATGGGATCAGCAACAGAAAGAAGGGATCAAGGACAAGACATAGGCACCAAAGCGATGCCGCAGGACCATTCCCTTCGACTATACTCCTATTTCCATCACCTTCAATTATCTACCTCAGACTCCAGCCCTGCCAGTGTGAATCCCCAACATCAGTGCTCTCAAGGTCAACACTGCGTCTTGGCAACCACACCCTCGATGCAAGAATCTTTGGGGACCCTTCATGTTTAAACCAGAATGTTGAATAACTACCATGAAGACAACAATAGGCAATGTATTAATTATTATAACGGTCCTACTAACCTGTTTTGAAACTGTCTCATTGCTATTTCTTTCTTCTTTCTCACTGAAATTATTTTAAAAAATCAAAAAGCCAAAAGAACATAAAAAAAACAAGAATACAAGAATGTCACCTGCCTCCTTTCTTAAAAATGGTGATTTTTCTTTTTTT
>PVJA010031652.1:5169-24854 GCA_004027025.1 Myocastor coypus
TTTTTTTTTTTTTTTTTTTTTTTTTTTTTTTTTTTTTTTTTTTTTTTTTTTTTTTTTTTTTTTTTTTTTTTTTTTTTTTTTTTTTTTTTTTTTTTTTTTTTTTTTTTTTTTTTTTTTTTTTTTTTTTTTTTTTTTTTTTTTTTTTTTTTTTTTTTTTTTTTTTTTTTTTTGTGGTTGCTCCTTTTCTGGTTTCAGAACCAAGGTAATGGTTGATTATTGCTGCCCTTTTGATTTCATTAAATAATTAAATAATAATTAAATAATGATCCTCTCTAAGGCTTTTGGAGAATTCAGAAATGAATCCCCTGGGACTTGGACTTCTATTAATTGGTAATATTTTATAATTTCTTCAATTTAATTGATTAATATTGTTATTCAAGATTTTTATATTTTATTGCTTCAGCTTTGTAGTTCTTATGTATCTAAGAACCTATGCACTTCTTAATTTCTATTTTATTACTGTACAGTTTCTCAAAATAGTCATCAATGATCTAAATTTTGGCAGAATCTATTATGATTTCACCTTGTTCACTTCTAATTGCATGGCTTTGGGTCTTTTCTTTATTTTGGTAAGATAGCTAAGGATTTGCCTATTTCACTTAATTTTTTGACGAACTAATTCTTCAATTCATTTTTGTATTGTTTTTTAAATTTCAGTTCACTAATTTCTGTTCTGATCTTCATAATTTCTATCCTTGTACTAGCACTGATTTAGATTGTTCTTATTTTCTAGAACCTTGGTCTACATCATTAGGCTATTACTTGAGCTTGCTCTGTTTATGGTGAAAGAATTCACCATTACTAACTCTTCCTACGACTGTTTTCACAGAGTCCTGTAAGTTCTAGAATGTCATACTAGCGTTATCATTTATTTATAGAAAGTGGCTCATTTCTTCTTAATTTTATACATAACCCATTGATTATTCAAGTGGGTATTGTTTAATTTTTCCATGAGTCTGCATGGTGTCTATAGCTTATTTTGCCATTAGTTTCTAGTTCCACTGTGCTATCATCTGATCATATACATGGGATAATTTTGATTCTTTTGCATTTTCCTAAGCATGCTTTATCGGTTAGGATGGGGATATTTTGAAGAAAGCCCATGTGCTGCTATGAAGGATGTGTATTTTGTTGCTAGATAGAATGCTCTGTAGATATCTATTAAGTCCTTTTCTTTAAAAGTTTTGTTCAATTCTGATACACTTTGTTGATTTTTTTCTCTGTTTGATCTATTTGTGATACTGGGTTTTGGAGTTCCCCCATTACAATTTCATTGCTGTTTATGTAACTTTTCACATTCATTATTGTTTGTTTTATGAAGCTGAGTGCATTAGTATTTGATGTATAAATGCTTATAAATGTTGTCTCTTCCTGTTGGATTGTTCCCTTAATCAATTAGTGACCTTATGTGTCTTTTCAGATTAGATTTGAAGTTCACTTTATTTGTGATTGGAATACAACTACTCTTACCTTTTTTCTGAGTTCCTGTTGCATTTAATATTGTTTTCCATCTTTTTTTGGTCTTTTTTATTTTAAAGAGTAAAAATAGCAGAAACAAAGATAAAAAATACAGTAACAAGTAAGAGTAACATATAGTACAGAATTTCAAAACAAGAACAATTTAGCAATAGTTGCATTACATATTTTCATCATCAAATCAGTATAGATCAACAGACATTGGAATGTAAGACTGATCAAACAATTAAACATTAACATTTTCAATAAACATTAAATTTTTTAACTCTTCCAAATGCATTTTGTTTTTAATGCACTCTTCTAAAAAAAATTACAGGGGTTGAGAATGCAGAAAATGCAAGGTCCTGAGGTTGATTCCTGGTACTGCCCAAAATTTATTTATTTATTTATTTATTTATTTATTTATTTATTTATTATTTTGAGTCCTTACAATAGGGAGACTATATGATATTTGCATATGTAGGTCTGGTTTATTTCACTTATGAGTATACATTCAAAATAAATCCACTTATATATGAAGTCTAGTTTATCATTCCTTATAGCTGAGTAATATTCCATTTTATGCATGCTTTTATTTTTAATCTATAAGCTTCTTTACAAATTAATGTATTTCTTATATACTGCATATTGTTGAGTTTTGCTTCTTCATTTGCTAATCTATATCTTTCAGTTGGGAAATTGAAAGCACAGGGTCTCACTATACAGCTCGAACTCATAGTGATCCTCCTGCTGGCAGCCTTCCCAGTGCTGGGATTACAGGTGTGCATCAGCATGCCTGGACTCATTTGCTGGCTCAGTGTGCCTGGGATGGGGTCCAGCACCACATGTGGTGCCAGACCTTTTCCTTTTAAAAAGCCACCCATTCCAGTAGGTGTATGTATTCTTTTTGACTGTTGGCCTGTTGGCTTCATTGTCTCTAAGATATCCTTGGGAATGTTTTGTAATGCTCATTTGTGATCATGAATTTCTCGAGATGCTCTTTCCCATGAAAATACCTTATTTCTCTGTCAATTTTGAAGAAAAATTTTCCAGCTACCTATGTTGGGGTTGGAAATTATTATCTTTCATGGCTTGAAACTATTTGCTCCAAGTCCTCCTGGCCTTTAAGTTTTGTGTAGAAAGATCTACTATGACTCTAACTTTCTAAGTGATTCATGGTCTTAGTCTGAAAGCTTTTAAGGTTTTTTCCCCTATCACAGACTTCTGGTACTTTGAGTACAATGTGGTGCAAAGAAGCTCTATTTTGGTCATGGCTATTCAGTGTTCTATGTCTCACTTATCTGAATGTTTATGCCATTTGTGTCATCTATTGATTTTTTTCTCATACATACTAATTACTCCCAGATATGTCCTCTGCATAATCTAGCAGCTGCTGGGTCCATTTTTCCTGTTCCCATGTTGCTTTGAAAGTGTCTTTGAGTAGTTTCTAATTGAAAGCATCATTGTCTTCTCATTCTGAACTTCTATGTGCATACTGCTACCCATATTTTCAATATAGCTTTTATCATAATTTTAATCACTTGGATTTCTCAATGAGATCCTTTCATGGCCTCTAATTCTTTGCTAAACTGATCATTCATGTTTTGTATCATTTTAGTTTGCTGTTACTATCTTCTGAAAGCTCCTGAATGATCTGGTTATTGCTTCTATTCTCCATTTAGTTCTGTTTTCTGTGATCCCATGAATACCTCTTTGATTGTGTTTTTCCCTGAGGGATCCCAGTTTCCACTCATCTCTATGGATTTGGTCTCCCTTTCCTGTGTGCCACAAGCCAGGAGCTTGGGAGAAAATGCAGATTGTCTCTTCACTTCTCCACACTGTGCTCTTTATCTTCATTGTGTCTGTAGGTTTTATTTTCCTTCATATCCCACCTAGCTCCAGGGATGTACTTCTCTTTGTTTTTTCCCACCAAGTTACTATTTTCTAGTGTCTGGCTCCAAATCAATTGGAGAGGATGAGTTGTAGTTGCTTATCCTTGCATCATTTTCCCCAAAGTTCCCCTCTATACTGTTTTCTTGGCTGTTCGTTTGACTGTAGTAATTTACATTCTCGCCAACAGTGTATAAATGTTCCTTTAATGTATAGTCTCACCAGAATTCATCATTTCTTCTTGTTATCATAGTCATTCTAATTAGTTTGAGATAATTTCTTTTTTAAAAATATATTTATTTATTTTTTATTTCTTTTAATATTATGGACAGCTCAGCCTGCCCTGGGGGTGGAGCTGGTGCAGCATGTGGTGCCAGGTATTAAACTGCCGTCCCTGCAGTTGTCTAAGCTTTCCTAAGCAGGTACTTCAGACCACTGAACCATCTTGCCGGTCCAGATAATTTCTAATTATTTGTATTTGTATTTCCATGATGATCAGGGATGGAAAGTAATTTTTATAAAGATTCTCAAGGGCCCGGCAGGATGGCTCAGTGGTCTGAAGCGCCTGCTTAGGAAAGCTTGGGCGGCTTCAGGGACCGTGGTTCGATCCCCGGCACCACATGCTGTACCAGCCCTGCCTTCAGGGCAGGCTGAGTGGGCCATAAAAAAAAAAATAAATAAACTAACAAAAGTTCTGAAACAAGAAAAAAAATAAAATAAATTTTAAAAAAAGATACTCAATAGTGAAAATTTTAGAAATTTCTTTTGCAGATAGAGTATAAAGAAAGCTGCCAATTAAAGATTCAGTGATCTATCCAGATCATACGACTAAATGATGATCATAGTTATATGAGAAACCAAGCTTCCAGAGCTCAGGATCAAGCTCATTCCTCTGATTCTTCAAATTACTAATTTTTCCTACATATTCTCTTACTTAGCTCTTTATTATTATTTTTAGAGGCACTATTAAAGCCCTGATGCTACTTGTCCATTGTATATATTGTAATAGATGTTGTAATAAATCTATGACTTATCATAGTAAAATTTTATCCCGTTAAATTATTGGCTTGATTGTTAATACAAGCAATTGTCACCAGGAAAATTTACATGTGGATATAATAGGAGCGTACTAGTTTTTCAATGACCTAACCTGTTTTATTGCTATAACCCTGGGAAAGAATTCCTCACAGTACAAAGAAAATGAAGTCCTTCTAGGGGTGGCTTTTTTTCCCATATGTTGATAATATCAATTATCCTAGGACAGGAAAGAGAAAAAAAAAAAATCTCTTTTTTGTTAGATTTCCCAGAGGACAGAGGATGAAATAGTTCCTTTTTATTCTCTGCAATTATTTATAAATTAATTTGCTCCTGGCCCAGTTTATTTCTATTCATTCCTAAAACCACTACATCACACTCAAATGAATTTCTTCTTTCGTTAGACAAATTTTCATGCAATGTTTGAAAGCAGTTTGCTTCTTCACTCTGGTGGGTAAAACACTTCATTCAGACTAGTCCTTCTGGGAGTCCTCCTACCTAAATGAAAATGCTGAAAGACAATCTGTGGCTGGTATATCTGGGGAGAGTTCTACCTGTTGTCAGGAGGGTAGTTTGTAAGGGCACATTTGGTTGGCTTGGCTGTGTACCTCTGGTATTATAGTAACTTTTCATTAACCATGATGTCACAATAGAGATCCAAATCATAGCTCTCAGCAGGGGTAGGGTTGGCGAAGTGAGTCTCAGTCTGTGTTTTAACCATCCCTTCTAGGTAAATTTTGTTTTGTTTTCACTGGGGATCAAACTCAGGAATTTGTGCTCACCAGGGAGGCTCTTACTCCTACTGAGCTATCTCTCTGGCTATCTGGCTGGCCCTCTGAAGAACTCTAAATCAGTGGTTCTCAACCTTTCTAACACCATGACCCCACAATATAGTTCCTCATGTTGCGGTGATCCCAAACCAAAAAATAATTTTGGTGGCTACTTCAAAACTGTAATTTTGCTACAGTTGTGATTTGGAATGTAAGTACCTGACATGCATTATGTATTCTCATTGCTACAAATCAAACATAATTTCAACAGTGATTAATCACAAAAATAATATTTAATTATATGTTGAGAAATATTTATTACTAATTTCAATAAATAACATTTCACCATGGCATAGCATGGGTTTAAATATGTATTTTCCAATGGCTTTAGGTGACCCCTTTGTTTTGGTCGTTCGACCCCCACTGGGATCGAAACCCACAGGTTGAGAACCGCTGCTCTAAATGATTCTGAATCAAGGTATAAGTTCACATGGCCTTCTAATTGCAGTGCCATGGACCAGCGATGGTTGCCTGCCTAAAGTTCAGCTGAATGACACTTCCCTAGGGCCTACTGTGTGCTGTGATATGAAAAGAGGAGCTGGGAAAACCAGGCTTCCTCTCCACAGCAGCTGAACACAGAAACTGATACCTTGAGCTCCAGCAGCAGGAGTCCTGTGGATGAGGCAGGGACCTAGGGACCACAGTAGAGAAGCACTGAGGGAAGGTCCAGAGCACCCCTGCTCAGGTACCTGGAGCCACTGAAAATGCAAAGCCAGCCACCATCTCTGGATCTGTTCTCTGAAGAACTTGATCTCCTAAATCGTTCTGTTTTTGTTTTTAATGGTGCAAAAGATGGAACTCAGGCCCTTGCAGATGCTAGATAAATGCTTTATCCTCAAGCCTCATCTTTAGCCCCTGAAATTTATTTCTTTTCTTTCCACAGCTCTGGTCCTGTGTATCTTTGAGTTTACTTTTTTTTTTTTTCCTTTGTGGAACCAGGGATTGAACTCAGGTCCTTGAGCTTGCCAGGCAAGGACTCATTCTACTGAGCTATCTCCCTCACCCCATGTTTCTTTGAAATGTATTTCTTCTTTGTAATTGTTTAAAAAGTGTGTGTGTGTGTGTGTGTGTGTGTGTGTGTGTGTGTGTTCCCATATTCAAGGACAGAAGGGCTCAGAGCCTTTGAGAAGAGGAACAAACACAAATAAGCAATTTCTCTCATTGACTACAGCACACTTTAGCACAACTAACAAGCCTAAGCCCCAGCATGGTTTTATGTGGTTATAGACCCAGATACTCAGGAGGCTGAGGTAGGAAGATCATTTATCATGGATGGTCATCTTGAACAACAAAGTGAGACACATTTCAAAGCAAAGTAAAAACAACCCTCCTCAAAAAAAAAAAAAGACTATTTTGGGGCAAGAGGAAAGCAATAAGAATGCAGGAAGAAGCTTAAGGGAAGATGAGAGGAAAGATGGATGTGACCAAAATATGTGATATTTGAAGATATCACATTCAGCCAGGATAGGAGAAAGGCTTAGTTTGTATCCTGTACTCTGGTATTATACTATTTATTTTTAATATACATGTATTATTTTTCAAAAAATTAGTGTTTGATATAGATTTTGAGAGTACCATGAGGTATTAAAATATGGAAAATTTGATCTTTAAGACTAATAAGATGTGATTCTATAGTATTCCTTGTAGGTATGTATTTGACAGGCTTTGAAAATGAGGCTGAAGGCTAGGGCTGGGGAGATAGCTCAGTAGAATAAGTGCTTGCCTGGCAAATGCAAGGACCTGAGTTCAATCCCCAGTCCCACAAAAAAAAAAAAAAAAAAAAAAAAAAAAAAAAAAGAAAAGAAAATGAGGCTGATGTCGGACATGAAGGTATATGACCATAGTCCCAGGACTTGAGAGGCTGAGGCAGGAAGGTTTCCACAAATGTGAGGCCTACCTGAACTACACAGGCCTGCTTGGGTGCACTGATATGTACTTACAGTCCTAACTACTCAAGAGTCTACAGCAAGAAGGTTGCTGGAGCCAAGACTCAGGGCTGATGTAGTGAACTCTTACCTCTTAAGTTAAAAAAGTACTATCAAAGAAAAACTGACTGACTTAGAAATGAATACCTAACTGTGTTGCTCGGACTTGCTTGTCTACATCCACATTGTTGCCTCAAACTCCACAAAACACTGACTAAGAGTGAGGCATCTTTCTAAGAAAAATCTTATTCATGTTCACAGCAATGCTGTTTCCTATTTCTCAAGAACAAAAGCAAGCTTGGGGAGTCTAAGAAATGTGTCCCAAATCACACTGCTAGGCCTAAAATCTAGGACTCTGACTTTAATCCCTTTGTCAATGCTGAGAATATAGCCCTGAGTACAGAAAAGGGACATCTTTGCTTCAAAAACTCTTGAAAGGTTGGGTTTTCTTCTTTCTTCTCTTGGGCATGGGACCAGCTAATATTACACAGTCAGGTGTCCAAGGTGCTTGAAAATTCTGGAATCCAGGAAAGGTCTGTGCCATTTGCAGCATACTTTGGCACTGCAGACAGACCTGAGAGTCTTTGCTTCTTGGATTTAGAAAGAGGAACAAAAATTCAAGTCCAAATAACATAGCAGGTATCAAGCCCCCGTTGTATGGAGCACCATGGTGAGCAGTTTTCTTACTCCCAATATTAACTTAGTTTTATAGTTGTAGAAACTATGGCTCAAGGGGAGGGAAGGGAGGCAAATGTGAAGTACAAAGAATTCAGAGGTGTTAGGTACATGTACCAATTCCCCACAGTGAATGTAATCGTTATGTACAGCAAACATGCACCAACAATTTTTTTTAGAAAAACTAAATAATAGAGGAAGTAAAACCCAGTATTTAGTAAAATTGAGAATACATTAAAAATAAAAATACATTGAAAAAAAATTATAGTGTTAGAAGGCAAACAATTTAGTATTTCCATTACATTATGAGCCGTTTGGAATATGGAAAGATTATTTAAGTCTTAGGATATGCAAAGTATGATTTAATATCTCTTAAATTGAAGAGTGACTGTTGGTTTGTGTTAAATGCAACCATAAAGAGTAGTTTCTATTTGGAATAAAACTTTCAATATGCTATCTGTTAGTCACTAAGAAATTGGGGTTATCATAAGTACATCAAAAGAAAGACAATGTTTTATGTTTATATCTCAGAAGCTTAACATCTTTCTCAAGATACTTGAATGATGTTTGAACAGATTTCTGTGGATTTTATTTGATTTAGGACTATCATGTCATATTTTTCTTATGAAAAAAACTCTAGAAGCCTAAATGAATAGGGTTACCAATCAGTTGCTTTCACTACACAAGTCCTGTACAATCTAATGAGAAAACCACATGGCAAAATTTTCCCATCTCTAAATATTTGGACATGTCTCTTTTACTGTCTAAATATAAAGGAAAATGTCCAGTTTTTAGAAACTACTTTGAAATGTTTATCCTAGATCTTATATTATTTCATTATAATAGCTAATAATTCTTGAGTTATTCTTCTGTACTGATCAATGGTAAAATGGTGAACATTTCAGAGCTTTCAGTGATAACAAACAACCAAGGCATATACATCACAGGTTCACCACCACTGTTGTGAGTAGTTTATGTTGTCAGTTACTGTGTTCCACAGAGACAAGAATTTTCACCTGCTTTAGTCATTGTTTCTGTGGGGGCAGATGGAGCTCAGAATCTCGAGCATGGTAGGCAAGTGCTCTGCCACTGAGCCATTTTTTTTGTTGTTGTTTTCTTAAAATTTTATTTTATAAGGATTCACTAATTTTTCCAGGCTAACGTTGAACTCTTGAGCCTCCTGTCTCAGCCTCCCTGTTAGGAGTTCAAGGTGCTGTGCCACCTCTCCTTTGTTCACAGGTTTGCCACCAATAGATGTCTTGCATTTCTTTGGATAGGAACACACAAACATGGCTGGTAGTGGCAGTGGTCAGAGGAAGCAGGGAGTAAAATGGAGTTTGGGGCTGGCCTTCTCACTGTGTGGCGGGGGATGAGGCCCCCATCTTCAGTGGAATGTGCAGTTCCCAGCATAAGTAGTAGTCTAACTTCTAACAACTTTTACTGGTGGTAACCTAGGCAGTATGTCTATGCTGTGGTATTGATTCAGGAATTTGGAATGTATGGGGGAGACACAATGCATACAAGGATAATATAATTGATTGTTTATTACCCAGTTTCACTGATCTCTCCCACACAGGGATGATGGAAAACTGAGGGACAGTGAACACAGAGCCAAACATTAAGTGTGAAAGCCAGAGAGATTCTTTGGTAATGTGCAAAAGGGTCTTCACATTCAGCTGTAGAAACCAGACTAGCCAAGCAGCAGCCTGGTCACTTCATTGTCAGAATTCAGTGCATCAGAGTGTTTAGATGCTCAGGCAAGGTTGGCTCCTATGCTAAAATCAAGGATGTGGTTAGAAATGTTTGGAGCCTGAAAAGTAGGGTGGGGACATTTAGATGCATGCCACTGAGAAATGTGGCTCTGCAGGCTCCTTTGAACTGCTACAGGTTGTTGGCAGATGTGGGCTCCATACTGAGAACCAACAGTTCCTCTATGGAGGAAGGTACTGCATACTGAAGAAGATTTGGTCCCAGAAAGAGCACAAATGTGCCATTCCATCTAGTCCTTTTACCTGTGGAGGACTGCCTCACCCACTGTCCTTGAAGGAAGAGCGACTGTCTTTATTTTGACTGAACCTCACCCTATTTCCTTGTATTGATATGTATAGAGCTTGCTAAGACTATGTTTATCCTTTTAATTGGTTTTAAGCAATGCGTACTGGTCTAGCTGAGGTGTTGGTGATAATCTTTGAGGGTGGTATGTGTGTTTCCCTGGCAACCTACACCTGTTGCTCCTTAATGTGGGCTAGGTCAAGATAGGATGAAGAGTTAGTGCTTTGCACTACCAGTTGGGAATGAGTCTGAAGACAGGGGCTATGACTTCCTGGGGCTTGAAAGATTACATCAAAGCTGAAGCACCAGACTACCTGAAACATTAGATACTATCTAAATAACCTTATGCAGATTATTCTCTCCGTATATCCTCTGCATATGGCAGAGGTAAATGTAGGCCCCCACCTAGCTCAGCTCACAGTATTCACCTACCTCCCACAATTCTCAGTCATTCCTCACCAAGCCACTCCTCCACTAAATAAAGGTGGGTGATGCCTTGGATTGCTCTCTTTTGTTCCAGAGAACCATCTTTGTGGCTGGATTTAGAGTCCCTTGGCTCCCTAATAATTATAAATATGCTTTAGTGTCTTTATTTTCACGGTGGGTTGCATGGAAAGTGGTAGACTGGAATTACCTCAGTGAGACTCCAATAATGTAACTTTGGGATTACAAATACTGACTTCTTGGATCAAAACAAGTACCTAGGAGAGTCTCCTACAATTGGCACCCAACGTGGGGCAGGAACCCATGACTCTGAGAATAAGAGTCTCATGCTCTCATGCTCTACCGATCTGCCTTCATATCTCTCAGATAATAACCAGGGCCAATTCTTAGTATAGCCAGGATGAAGATATGGAGGGCCTGATAAAAGATGAGGATCTCACTCTAGGAGGACACAAAGAATAATTATTTAATGGAGAAACTGAACCCCACTGTAGTGGTCAAATGATTATGTCAAATTGAGGAGCTTAGAAGCTTAACTAAATTGGCTTAGGGGCCCGGCAGGATGGCTCAGTGGTCTAAAGCACCTGCTTGGGAAAGCTTGGGCGGCTTCAGGGACCGCGGTTTGATCCCCGGCACCACATGCTGCGCCAGCCCTGCTGTCAGGGCAGGCTGAGCCAGCCATAAAAATAAATAAATAAAAACAAACAAAAGATCTGAAACAAGAAAATAAAATAAAATAAAATAAAAAAAAAAAGAATTTAAAATCTAAATTGGCTTAGCAACTCTACATTTTAGGGTACAGAGCAGCCATTCTAGGCTGGCTTATCACTTAGGCGATATAAAAGGAAATTAGAAGGATGAAGGATTTCATTCTTTGGCATTTTAGTCTTCCCCTTCAGCTTGGACGTTGTCTCCTGCCTTCTAATGCAGACTTTTTGGCTTCCACCTTGGATCCTGTAGTCTTCAGGCATAGACTCATCAGCCTTCTGCCACAGACCCTTTGGTTTTCTGATACACACTTTCACAGAACACTGCAGTGAGCTCCAGTTTGGGACTGCATCCTTCAGTCTCCAGTGTGCAGATGTACTCTGTATTCTTTCTCATCCAACTGTGGCTGACACTCGTAAGCCAATCTTGTAATTTCTTATACATTTGTACATCTTGTGTTATTATCTGTTCCTCTAGTAAACCCCTGACTGTTATATCTACATACGTGGTTGATGGGAACATACAATGGTGCAGCTGCTTTAGCAAATAGTTCCTCTAAAGGTAAAACACAGAGCATACTATAAGACTCAGAAATTTGACTCCTAGTAAACACACAGGAAAAAGTAAAACATTTCCAAAGATTTGCACATGAATGTCCATAGCAACACTACTTGTTAAAGCCAAAATTGGAACCAAATGTCCATTAACTAAGGAATAGATAGTTTTAAGCTGTGTCTTTGTTGCCCCAATAGCCTCAGTTAGTACAACTGTCTGAGAGCTTGCAGAACGTTGATCTATAGGCATATATGTCCACAAACCATAGTAGCTGGCCAGGGGAAGCCTGTGACAGTGAAGAGATGTGGGGTGGGCCATAATCATGAGATCCAATGGTCTTATCCTATCCTATATTAAGCAAAAGCATCCGGCCTTACAAAGTGTAGGGATGTCCTTACTGCAGGCACAGCTGAAAGGCTGGCTATCATGCACTGTTTTCTGTGGCTATAACAACGTAGCCAAGGCTGGTTTCTATATAAAGAAAAACAGTTGTTTTGCTAACACTTTGGGAGACTGAAAGTGCAATATTCTGGCAGTCCCATCTATTTAGTCTTTGGTGAAGGCCTCCTTATCTGTAGCAAAATATGATGGAGAAATGGGATGAGAGCTAGCTACTTGAAGAAGGAGCTGAGTATGTGGTGTGGCCTTGCTTATAACTTCTTGATCTATTCAGAGTTAGTTCATTCTCAGAGAAGAGCATCAATATCTTCTAAGAGAGATAGTTAATTATCTTGCACTAGGCCTCCCCACTTCAACCCAACTACACTGGTGACCAAATTTCAAGAAAACAAACCTTAGTGAGACAATCCACATCAGACTGTAGCAGACATAATTCCCCGCAAGGACGAAGACACCAGTAACAACACAATATATAAATCTAATAAGGGGAATCTCTAGGTGTCACCAAGTAAGAAGTATACATGATTTCAGACACCAAAGGGTGACAGCAGAAGTGGTTACACTTATTACAAGTTCTAATGACTCACTGGAAGCTTTTTTCTCCCCTTACCAGAAGCTCTGAGTTCTGCAGAGTTGAAGGTCTTGGTCTCTATCAGGGTGTTCTTCTTCTGTGGACTCAGCAAGGGTCTCATTGAGCTATGAGCCATGGTTGACAGCAGGGAACTTTGGGTCTCCTTTTGTGTAAGGACTAACAGGCAAGGAAAGGAGACTTACTTGTCAGGGAAATTAACCTTGTTCAGTAGGAAGAGCGTCAGATGTCTTCTCAATCTTAACAGTGCAAGTTTCATTTAGAGTGAAGTGTACCAAATCCTCCATGATCTGGCCTTTCTGATCTCCTTTTCTCCTACTCTGCTCCTGATCACTTCCCTGTGGTTAAACTAGCCTTTTTGATGCTCAGGGAGACAAGAGGCACTTTTCAGAGTGTAACGGTTGATACATGTGTCAACCTGAGAGTTGAGAAGTTCAGAAGCTTAACTATGTGATTCAGCAGAGAGCCAGGGTCCTCACTTCCTAAACATCCTGAGTCTGTGGAAGCTAGGGCTCTGAGACGGTGTGGCTGAATAGCCTATGTACAACATAAGGGTGGAAAAGAGAATTGCTTCCCCATTTTCCTCTTGTTGCCTTTGCTGTCTTCTGCTGCCATGAACTATTGCCCTTCCCCATGCCAGCCTTCCATGGAGCCAGCTGATTAGGTCCACAAACTGGTCGACAAACTGTGACCAAATAAGCCTTTCCTTCCTTAACTGTTTCAGCAATGAGATCATGGTCTGTCACTCAGTTTCATTAGATAGAAGGGGCAGGGAAGACCACAGAAAGGCTGAAGGCCTAAGTAGGAGATAGAAAGGGGGAAGTAGGTAATCACCCTTACTTGTACAGCACATTGCTGACTTCTAGCACTAGCCTCCTCATCTAGCTCAACTAGGGATTTCTAGTCCTCCTCTTCCTCCTCTCGTTTCACTATGGATTAAGAGAGGAAATTGTTTTTCCTAGAAAACCAAAAAAGTTGCATCTTTGTTGCTGATTGCTAAAGATAGCAAACTTTTTTGAGGTATGTTAAACATCAAGCACCACTAGGTCTTTTAATTTATTTCACTTAATTTTCATAAAATCTCTAATAAGGAGTTTTCAAGTTTGCTTGCAGTAATGGGGATAAGACCTAGGACCTCTGATGTGCTAGGTACAGGCTCTGTCATTGAGCTGCTTTCTTGACACAAGATATATTATTATTATTATTATTATTATTATTATTATTATTATTATTATTACTATTATTATTATTCTGCACACAAAGAAACTGAGCCTTATAAGGATGAAGTAATTCCCCTAGGTCCCATCTCTTGTAAGTGGCCAGGATGAACCACATCCAGGGAGGCTAAAGCCTGAATGAATTTCTCAACAGTTTGCTTCATCATAAAAGAAAGAGATAAACATTATTGCCATTCACTGATACATCAATGAGTTCATTGATAAAAGCTCACACCATGTTTATCATGTGGCAGGGCTTTAACATATTTTGCTGATACAGTGTTCTATACATAGGCAGGATCTTTACCCTCTCAGAGCTTGTAGTAGCAGCACAGCATGTGCTGAGCCTGAGCTTCTGAAAAAAGTGAATAAAGGTGATCTCTGACTCAGGCCCTGGAGTAGGTTGTATGCAGTGAGTATGTAAAACTGGTTCTGGTCCTGCCCATGCAGCTTCATCAGTTCTGAAGTTGGTACCATAATAGTAGGTGCATTGCCAACTGTTTGCAATCTCAAAGGAGAAAATATGTGAAAGCCTTCTTGGGAAACTCCTGTAAGACAGTCAACAAAGAGGAAAATAAATGTCTTTATATTGAAAAAATTCGAGACAGTAAAAGTAGAGAGACACTAGAACAGTAAGCATTCAGATACCCAGTAAAGACATACAACAATTAGCAACTCATGTTAAATCATGTTTCACAGTTTGTTTGTTTATTTGTTTGTTTATTTGAGGCACAGATTCACAATATAATTAGGCTGGCTGTCAACTCTTGAAACTCATAGCAATCCTTCTGCCCCAGCTTCCCAAGTGCTGAGATTACAGATATACACCCTCAGTCACCCTGATTGATATTAAAAAACAAAAACAAACAAACAAACAAAAAAACACTAAAAGTAGGGCCCAGAGATAGCTCAGCAGAATAAGTGCTTGCCTGCAAGTGGAAGGTCCTGAGTTCAATCCTTAGTACCAAAAAAGAAAAAAAATCCTAAAAATAAAATTTAAAGTAGTTCTTTAATTTTACAAATAGTATTCAGTAGTTTCATTCAGTGTTCAAATTTCCCCGATTGTAGGTTTACTTACATTATAAAATACACCAAATCCAAAATGCTTTTAAATTTGACAATTTTTTGAGTGCTGACATGACACTTCCGAATTTTGGAGCATTTCAGGTTTGGTTTTTCCAATGAAGAAATCCAAAATCCAAAAAACAAAACAAAACAAAACAAAACAAAACAAAAAAACCCTCTGAAATCTGAAACACTTTCCATTGTAAGGATTTCAAGTAAAGGTTATTCAAGCTGTACCATGGAAGAATTTAAAGTCACTAGGTTTGAATCATTATCTAGGTAGGGTTCACATACTGGTTGCCCTTTTTTTCTTTTCCTAGGACCTGGAAGCTCTTCCTTCAAGGGATCAGCCATGTAGATAGAAGTAAGGACTTTCACCACTAGGTCAGGTTACTACTGGGGTGGTGTGGGGCGGCTCAGCCTGCCCTGAGGTGGGGCTGGTGTGGCATGTGGTGCTGGGAATCGAACCTGAATCTCCGTCTCCTGTGCCTGCCTAAGCTTGCCTAAGCAGGCGCTTTAGTATGTTGCACTATCTTGCCGTCCCTGTATTGCTTTTAATCTATAAATCTTCTCATCTTCTTTTTCTTTTGTTTTTGAACTTCGGTTTTAAAATCAAAGAAGAGCTGTTCTAATGTGCGTTAGGGTCATACAAAGAGCTGTGTCTTGCTTGCGGAGATTTTTTGGCTTGATGTTGCATTTCTAACTAGTCAGCAGGCCATATGCTGATATGGCTGGGCTGGGACAAAATTCTGACAACTTGTGCTTATCTCATGGTCTGGGTTTCCCTAAGTTTATCTCTTTGGGCAGTATTTTTCAATTTGAAGAGTCCTTAGGGGAAACTTACTGAATTGCCTACCATACCATGTGACAAATGAAGTTTGGGGTTTCAAGTTAAGAGTCCCTGTGTTTTAACCTTTTTTTTTTTTTTTTTTTTTTTTTTTATGATGCAGGTCATGTTATTTGCCTTGTGCTGCCAATGTCACAGGGTGAGGACTAAATGAGATTTTAAAAATGAAATGTTTATTTAGCTCGGGCATTCAGCAAATGCTCAGCAAGTAGAAGTATTATCGGAGAAATCATAAAAGGTTGCCTGGTCTGTGTTGGGTCTTGAGTACTATAAAGTTTTGTCATCGGCGGCGTTTTAACGTTAGCAGGAGCGCTCTGCTGAGACACCCAGAAAAAGTGAAGAGATTTAGACATGCTGGCCAAGCCCCGCAGTGGGAGGCTGAGACTGCAAGACCCCAAATTCCAGCCCACCCACAGGAACTTAACAAGCGATTTTTTGTTTGTTTGTTTGTTTGTTTTGTTTTGCGGGAGCAGGGATGGAACTCAGGCCCTTGTACTTGTCAGGCAAGCACCTATTCTACTGAGCTATTTCCCAGCCCTTTGTAAAAATAAGAAGCTGAGGTAGGAATGCAGCTTAGTATGAAGTACTTGGGTTCAATTCCCAGAACTCAAAACCAAGGAAAGAAAAAGAAAAAAAAAAGCTGGCTAAAGCAGCTAGCTGCCTCGCCACCCGCACGCGTCGCAAGTGTCCCCGTGGCCCCTTTAAGGCAGGCGGGGCCACGTGACCCGCGCAGTCACATGGCTCGCGGAACAACATGGCTGCGCCCGCGCCTCGGCCGGCCGCTGCACGCCGCGCGCGGCTGGGGGGCGTCCGCTTCCTGCCGCTGCTCCTGCTCGCGTGCGGGGCGGCCGGGAGTGACGAGGCCCGGACCGGCGGGGCGGCGGCGTCCCTCGCGGGCTCCTGCGGCTGTGGCGCGGCCCGGCGGCCCGGGGCCCAGGGCGGCGCGGCGGCCGCGCACCGATACTCCCGCGAGGCGAACGCCCCGGGCCCAGGCCCCGCGGCGCGGCCTCTCCCGCCCGCCAAGGTGCGCCCGGCGTCGCGGCGGGGGGAGGGTGTGGGCTCAGGAGCGAGGGGGCTTGGGTTGGGCGGGCCCGCGGGAAGCCGGGCGGGCGGTGCAGCGCCCCAGGTCGCGCCCGCCGACCCCTTCCTGCTAGGAATGACCTCTCCCGCCAGCGGGGGAGCCCACTTGGCAGGGAGCACATGGTTAATTTTGAGCATCTGGTTTGACGACCATTCTCTCTTTTTAAACCTGTTACCCCTTACTTCCTTCTTCCTCCACTCTATGTGTTGATGAGGAACCAAGAGTTGTTAAGTCAGACAGATGAGGCTGACAGGCTGAGATTTTTTGTACTCAAGAAACTGCTGGAGTGGCTGGGAATCTAGCTCAGTAGAATAAGTGCTAGCCTGGCAAGTGCAAGAAACTGAGTTCGATCCCTGGTTCCGAAAACAAACAAACACACAAAAACTACTGGATAAATCCATGTTCTGGATTACAGTGCAACCAGTGTTGTTGGTGTCCACTTGCCCGTAGGCTCTTCCTGTTGGGTCCATGTAGGACAGCAAGGACTTGTATCACTTTCCTGCCATCCTTACCACTTCACTTTTATTTGTCACTTTCTTGCACGTAGCCTGGCTGTGTTAGGTGCAAGGATGTGTATCCACATAGATAATAGTAACAACTGGGACTTTGCTCTGCCTTCTGGGAACTAGGACTAGCTAGATTCCTAAACCAGTGCTTCTTGTATACCTTATCGTTTTCCCTCACACATTTTCTTCCTCTAGGTTAATTCTGCCCATTATTATGGACGGTAAGGTAATGTCCTTCACAGGGCCTACCTGCCCATCCTGTCTTTCCTCTTCAGTATTTCCATATGCTGTGCATTTATCTTGACATAGCAACTGTGAAAGTTGCTTGTCTGGATTTCTCTCCCTAGTGAGGCCTTGAGGGTAGAGGAGGTTAGGATTGTGATTTGATCTCCAAGATACTGAGTATAAGGCATTGATAGCCGAGCGTCTCCTTGTTTTTCTATAGCATATGCTTTCTGGCCTTAAACATTTAAATAATGGAAGGCATGGCCTGCTTGATTGGTGTTTGTCTCTGTGTACCAAGTCCTGATTACCTCTTTAGTTTTATTGGCCATACTTGAATTCCTGTCTTAACTTGCATGGTAATAAATAGTTTCATACTCTTTGTAAAGAAGAAGGCCCCCATCTGTGTGTCTACTTTGCAGGCTTACCATGGCCTGGGGGTGGGGCTGGTGTGGCATGTTGGACCAGGGATCAACTCTGGTCCCTGAGCATGCCAAAGCAGGAGCTTAGTCCACTGAGCTATCTTGCTAGCCCCAGAAGCATTTTCAGAACTTTTTTTTCATATTTATATTCCCCAAGTGCCTTATATATTTTAAATATTCTGTAATAATTCTTCGGCTAACTTGTTGCCTTTTTTTGGTGGACACTACTGAAAAAATACCTGAGGAATAAAGCATACATATTGTTTTTGAAGAATCTTTTATAAAATATATTATTGTTACACATCTCCTTTCAAGAATCTTCTGAGAGGCAATTGGAGCTTAATGGAATCATAAATCTTAGGCTGGAAGAAACTATGTGCCATGCCACCTATGATTATCTGTCTGTAGAGGCGATAGAGTAAGAGAGTGGTATAGATGAAGTCCTGTGTAGACAGTGGAGGCAGCAGTTTGTAGACATACCTTGAGAACGTGTTTCTGGTGGCATTCTGCTGAAGCTTTAGCATTTTGTGCTAAGTTTAAGATTTGGAAAGACAGAAGAAGAGCTATAGAATGGAATTGCATATGACCTTATTTCTTTAGTACATGTTTGCAAAGCTCACTGTGTTCATCTTGGGGAGTTGACATATAAACATGTCACATCATAATCTTTTCATTTTTGTGTGCAAGACAATCCTACAGTAGCACATAAAAAAAAGATAACTAAAACTTGCTTAAGCAAACAGAACCAAGGGAGAAAACATTTATGGATTCTCATACTTCGTAAGTCCAAGATTTGATACAGGCCCAGACATAGGTGGATTCAGGGTATGGGGAGCATCTCTAGACTGCATTGGCTTGCCAGTCTCTTGACTCTTCTGGGTTGGCTCTGTTTCAGGTAATGTTTCTCCTACTATGGAAAAGTGACTTTAAAAAGCAGTAGTTTCTTTTTTCTGGTAGGTCCAGCAAAACTTCTAAGATAAACTTTGAGTCAGGGTCTTACTCTTAGTTACATCTTTGGTCAAAATGATGGCCATTCTTGAGTCAGTAGAGTTTCATCCTCCTGGGCCACCTGTATTAAGAGAGTTCAAGAAGTAGTTTCCTAGAGGATTTCCAGAAGTACAAGAAGTAGGGACATGGGTGTTGAGTGGCAAGGGATTGGGGTCTATAGCTCAGTATTAGAATAAATGCTCAGTATTCCGATGTTTGAGGCTTAATCTCTAGAATTAGACTGAAGGATTAAAAAACCAGAAAAAGAAAGAAAGAAAAGAAAAGAAAAGAAAAGAAAGTCCACACTTGGCCTAAATGTGTAGCCCTAAAATGGTACTCAGGAGTTATTCTTGATTTTGTATCAGCTTCTGGCAAAAAAGTCATGCAGTAGAGAGGGTTTCTTTCTTTCGTTTTTTTTTTTTTTTTTTAATGGCCAGCTCAGCCTGCCCTGGGGTTGGGGCTGGCATAGCATAGCATGTGATGCTGGGGATTGAACTACAGTCCTGCGATTGCCTAAGCTTGCCTATGCAGGTGCCTTAGACCACTGAGCTTTCTCGCTGGCCCAAGAGGGCTTCAACTAACCTTGAGACTCAAAAAAATAGACTGATATTGGACATTCCATGAAGATTTAGTGAAAAAGGTATATTTATGTACCTGTCTCTTGTAGCATAAAACACCTGATACTATGGGTATTAGAATTTTTTTTATTAGACTCACAGTTTCTTTTTTTTTTTTTTTTTTTTTTTTTTTTTTTTTTTTTTTTTTTTTTTTTTTTTTTTTT